>MDKJ01316179.1:0-29519 GCA_005239525.1 Nicotiana knightiana
CTTGTCTTAATTGTTCTATGTTCATTTTTGTTTCCATGATTACTTGGCCTTGTTATTTTGTTGACAAATATTGTTGTGGTTATTTTGGAAGGAGTATTGGTTGTTTTAGTTGGTTCCCTTGTGGTATAAAACGGTTGAGCGGTTTGGCATTATTTTTAATGAGTGTGTGTGTGTGTGTGTGTGTGTATATATATATATATATATATATATATATTTTTTTTTTTTTTTTTTTTTTTTTTTTTTTTTTTTTTTTTTTTTTTTTTTTTTTTCTGTTGATTTGGTTGAGAAGTTATTGATGATGTTTATGATAAAAATACGGCTTCTTAGTTATAATTGTTGAGACAAAAATATTGTGAAAAGCTTGGCCTAAATTGTGAAATTTATGAATAAATTGATATGATATGTCTGGTGGGAGTGGGTTGCACTCCGTAACAAGGAGTTATAAGGGTGGACAGGTGGTATCGGGTTTCACGCCGCAACAGGAGTAAAAAGGGTGATATATTTAGGGAGGAGCAATAAGGGTGGACAGGTGGGAGCGGGTTGCACGCCACAACAATGAACAATAAGGGAGGACATTTACATTTTTACTGAATTTCAAAGAAAATAAATATTTGAAAGGCTTAAATGTTCATTTTACTATTTTCATATTTTTGTACTACTTTTATTTAGAGATAAAGTTTGGAAACTTAGAAATTATTTGAGAATTGGTTATAGCTGAGACTTGGAAAAAGGCGACTGAGTATTTTAATTGTGTTACAGTTATTATTTATTTGTTTTAGATTCCTTCTGTACTTCTTATATTATTGTCACAGGTTATATTGTTAATGCCCCACCGTAGCCTCGTCACTACTTCGTCGAGGTTAGTCTAGTCACTTACTCAGTCCATTGGGTCGGTTGTACTGATACTACGCTCTGCACTCTTTTGTGTAGATCCAGGTACCGGCCAACTGTAGAGACATTTAGAGTGGTTATTCGGTTACGCGAAGACACGAGGTATATCTACCGGCGTCCGCAGATCCTGAGAGTCTTCTCCTATTTTTGTAAAACTGTTTTATTATATTTAGGACAGTTGTACTATTTCTTTCAGCCCAGTATTTGTGGTATTCTTTAGTAGTTCGTGAATTGTGACACCAGACTCTGGGGTAGTTCTAGGTTTATTTATATGATTAGTTTCGTGACTCGTTTTAATTAATTAATTGTTTATTTCTCTTTATTATATTGGGAATTATTCATTAAAAGTCAATAGACTCAGTTTACTTTAGATTATTTTATTATGTCTAAATGGATAAATAATGCAAAGTAGTTAATCGAATTCTAAAATTGGCTTGCCTAGCAAGTGTGGTGTTAGGCGCCATCACGATCCCTAAGATTGGCAATTTGGGTCATGACAATTATTCTTGTGGAAATTGTGAGAAATTTTTGGTACGTGTTGCCCCTTTCCTTTCTTTATGCTTACTGGTCGTTGAATTATGTTAGGACACCTGCACGGGCATACACGTAGTTAAGAATTATTGTCGGATTAAGGGTTTCCTTGTTATTGTTGAGTGTAGATACCCTTGTTGTACTTGCTTTATTTGCGAGAATTATTCCAATGGGCACGTGAGTCATCTGTGCAGTTATTAGCTGAAATGAGGTCACAAGAGGTCGATGTTAGGGTTCGGATAGTGGGACCCGTGATTTATGGTTTGTCTGAGGTTACCTCGTGGAGATGACTAAGAACTTGATGTGAAGGTAGTTGAAATTGTTGATTTATTACTTGTCTTGTTGTATGGTTTTATTCGGATTTAGGTTGTGTTCTATTTACGCTTCATGTGATTTTTTACGGCTTTTCCGCCGATACATCTTATTCCTTTCCTTATTGAATTTTTACTGGGTTGTTAGCCATATTGTGTAGTCTTTATGTAGATGTCATATTCTGTCACCCTATACTTTACTTGCTCAGTTATTAGACCGGTGGATGTCTGGACTAATCCTCGTCACTACTTCACAGAGGTTAGTCTTGATACTTACTGGGTACCGGTGTGGTGTGCTCATACTACACTTCTGCACATTTTTTGTGTGCAAATCCCAAGTTTTTGCGTAGTCGGTCAATCGATAGATAGCAGCGCAGTTGCTGTTGTGGAGACTCAAGGTAAAACTGCTACAGCGTTCGCGGGTTCGTAGTCACCGTCATATTTTGTAATTACACTATTTTTACTTATTTCTAAACAGTTCTATCTAGAAGTTGTAGTAAACTCTGTAGAGCTTATGACTTGTACTACCGATTTTAGAAAATTATAAAATTATGTGAAGGTTTCCATATCGAAACTATTATATTCTCTTTAATTGTTGTTGCTATTCATAAAAGGTTAGACTTACCTAGTCCCTAAGACTAGGTGCAATCACGATACCTAATGGAGGAAAAGTTGGATCGTGAGAGATATATTTGTGATGTTTATGTAAATTGTTTGAAGAGGTATATCAAATCTAAAGTGGGTGGCTTCACATAAAATTGTTGTTGGTACATCACTTGTTATTATTGTTAATAGTGTCATGCCTCTTACTATGATATTTGCAAGTAATGCATGACATAGAAATATTATTTCAATTTTGCCGTAGGCATCTACAAAGAATGATCCCATTATACCAGAGTCGACTCTTTATAATATAGTCTTGAAAGCTTGTTCTTGATTAGGATTTATCTTTGATTGTGCTTCCTCAGACACTTGTGTAGCAATTTGATTCTTAATAATATACTATCCTTTTTACTTGGTGTTCTAACGCTCTTTTTATGAAATAAATTTATGTACCCTAAGATTTTTTTTTAACTTAAATAAGAATTTTACTCATATGATGAATTTAAAAACCAATTGAATTGGATTCTCTTGCTAAATAATTAATTATTTGGTTTTAACATAAAAAATAATTTATTTTATGTTGATTCAAATCTAATATTAGTTCATCTCTTGTTTTGAATAATTAATCTTAATTATAATTTTATCCACCATAAATTTTATCCTCAAAGAATAAAAGATTGAAATGACATTTTATTTTTGGATCGTTATGTTTGTAAAATCATTAGTAGTATTGACTCCTACCAACCATTTTTTGTGTCTGTTTCTCACACATTTATATTCTTAAATAATTTCTTAGTTGTTGTTTAATAATTGGGTATTTTTAATATTACACAAAAAATTGATTAAAAAATATTATTTGAGTAGGGAAATAGTTTAAATATAAAATAAAAATATACTCACGTGGTGGTATCTTTTTCTCAATTTCAACTCTTTATGCAATCCATTTAATATTATTTTTATTTTTCTTAGTATTGGACATTATAAAGTGGTGATATATTGCCAATACGGAGAATTTTTATTAAATTATTATTATTAGATCTTCCTACATATTTTTAGTAAGAATTGAATACACAAAATTTTATAAATTTTAAAATTTTAAATATTAAAAATTAGCATAGAAGGTACTGTAGTCTAAAAATAGGTTATTAGAGTTATGTCACCTCCTATGAGTTCTTCCGCTTAATATTTTAGGGCTATTTTGGTATATTAATATTGTATTTAGGCTTTATAATAATATAGGCTCTCTTTTTGTAAATGAATTTGGACAATGTAATAAATTCTCAAATTAAATTAGTAATAGAACATTATAATACATTTTCAAATTAAATTAGTAATAAATTTTTAAGAAGTATATATTAAAAGTAATAAGGTTACATGACTAGAGATATTTACTCGGTCAATTTTATATGAAAGGATACTCGAAAGTAATTATATTAATAGGAATCCTAAAGGTAATCAAGTAGGATTCTTAACGTGTAGTATTATGTCCTAAAATAAATAAGATTATAAGGCTAATATATAGAATTCCAATTACGTCCTTTTGTTATGAGTTATTGTGTTTAATATTATAAGGTTATTTTTGTAAACCGACATTGTATTCATGCTTTTATAATAATATAGATTACAAGCACGAAGGCCCTTAGAAAAATATCGTTTGCCTTTTTACTCTCAATAAGTATTATTCATGTTTGATAAAATTGTAAATACGTGTGTAAGATAATAAATTTGCGTCGAGAAAATAATCGAGACCGAAAATATTGCAACAGTCGTAGTATTTGATTTCAAATAATATGAGTGTACAATCCCTATGAATCCACTTATTCTTCTTTCCAATAATAAATAAATTCAAGGGCCTTTGAGTTTGATCTTGAATATGTAGTTGTTGCTGCGAAAGATGATCTTGAATTCAACTAGTACGAACTTTGATTTGAACTCGTACTCCTTGAATCTTGATTTGTTTTTCGTTCTTGAGCTTGAACTTGATTTCTTGAACTTGAGCTTGATTGCTTGAAGCTTGAAACTTGCAAAGAAATTCGCGACGTTTGATCCACGAGCTTTCTCTTGCTTCTTGTTATAACTTCTGGTGTCTTTTCTGGGTTATGAAGACCCCTATTTATAGTTGTGGGAGGGAAGAGTTATGATAAGAACAAATTTCAGACCAATCAGATTGAAGAGCGACAAGGCTGCATTTGATTGGCCAGAACATGTCACTTGCACATGTGGCGCGATTTCATTGTCCTTTTAATTTGACTTGGCACGCCTTGTCATTTTGACACATGGCATGATCTCATTGGCTTTTTTGTTTGACTTGGCATGCCACGTCATTTGACATGTGGCACCAATTTGGGCCTCTAGGAAGATGATATCTTGGGCTTAATAAAGTGGCACATCACTTTAGCCCAATTAAATGGGCTAGCCCAATGGATTAAGACTTATTTATTTTACCCATATATATTGGACTTATATAATTAATTTAATTATATTAGCCCATAATATTTATTTGAACTAATATATTTAATATATAGTCGAAATTATTTTATTGAATTTAAATCCAATGAAATTTAAATGCTTACAATGTGTATATTTATTTTTTTCAAGTCCAAGTTAGAACTAAATAATAAATTGTCATCACAATTAATGACAATTAGTACGTCAGTATAACAATTCTATTTTATTTCATCTTGAACAAACATTAACTTGCGATCACAATTAACAACAATTAACACAATAACACTTCCTCAAAAAATTAGCAATTACACAAGTATGTAACCAATTCTATTCCATCTCGAATTTCTTTACTAGTGGAGTTGTTCGTGTATATTGTTTTTGATACCAAGTCATTGTGGAGTCCTAGTCAAACGTTAACTTATCATCACAATTAATAATTCGATATTTTGGTTTTCCTTTAAATTAAATCCAGCTAAGTTGCTGTAATTAAATTTGAAAATAGCGAAATAGAGAGAAAGGAAACAGAATTCCTATAAATTTACATATGTATAATTTAGTATTTTGGCTATTCTATTTATAAAAAATTAGAACCAATTAAACAACAATATATTTCTAAAATAACAAAGAAGAAATCGATTTTACTAAATATGCAACGCCTACGATAGAGGTTTCTCCTTTGAAGACTATGTCAGTTAGATCTGGTGTTTGCGCTCCTTTGGGCATGTAATTTGCTGTAAACTTGTGATAGAATCTTTCGGTAGCAATATTTTGATGCTTAGATTTATTTCGCTTCTTCCTGAGGAATATTTGATTGATGAATTTTTAATATATTGGCGGATGATCGAGGACTTCTAAATTTTATATAGCTTTTAAAAGAAAAAATGGACAAATATATTCCTCTACTTTCATAAGTAACCTCCGTTATATTTTGTGAACAAAAATATCCCTACCGTTGGTAAAGTTGTTAGAAATGCTCCCTATTTCTCACTGATGTTCTACATGACAAGGACCCAACTTTTAAAATGACATGGTGGATTACATATGTATTTATTTTCCATATTTTTATTTATTAGACTAATAAACCAAGCCATTGGAAAATCAATTTTGAAGCCGGAAAACTTGGAAGTTCAAATTTTGAAATATAATAATTGAAGCTTGTTTCGTTGTGCTTAAGTTTAAATTTACTTACTGCTTTAAGGATGTATTTGAAAGAAAACTAAAATCACCACTAAAGAGTTAGCAAAAGCTTCACACACAGAAACATAAGGTTAAAGAAATCGCTCAAGTAAAATAACTATTTAAGATGTGAAGGCAAACTAAAGATGTGAATCCAGAAGGCATCAAATTCTACAATAGTGTCTTCAACGAGTTTATCTCTTATAGTAATTACAATTTACAAGGTGTGGCATTCTAATATAGATTTCAAAACTGATACTCCTCCTAGGGTAATTAACTACATTCAATGAAAATTATTGCATAAATGTATAGTACAACATTTTGTTTCTTGTGCGTATAAAGTTTTCTTGTCTGATTTCGTTTTTGCGTAAATGGGTTTGTATAATTGGACATTTTCTTACATATTTCCAAAATAAATTGTGAAGATAATCGTGTTTAGTGAGTAATTTTAATATATACATCAGACCCAAAATTCTTAAGGTTCAAAATCGTGTCGAGGTGATGGTGTAAACAATAAATTTACGTCGAAAAAAATAAAATTAGGATCGTAAAATATCGCAACGATCGTAGTATTTGATTTCAAATAATATGAGTGTACAATCCCTATTAATCCTCTGATTCTTCTTTTCACTAGAAAATAAATTCAAGGGCCTTTGAGCTTGACCTTGAATCTATATTTGTTTCCACGAAAGATGATCTTGAATTCAACTAGCACGAACTTTGATTTGAACTCGTACACCTTGAATCTTGATTTGTTCTTCGTTCTTGAGCTTGAACTTGATTTCTCGAAACTTGAACTTGATTGCTCGAAACTTGAAACTTGTAGAGAAATTTGCGGCGTTTGATCCAAGAGCTCTCTCTTGCTTCTTGTTATAACTTCTGGTCCCTTTTCTGAGTTATGAAGACCCCTATTTATAGTTGTTGGAGGGAAGAGGTATGATAAGAACAAACTCTTTCCGACCAATCAAATTGAAGTGTGACATGGCCGCATTTGATTGGCCAGAACATGTCACTTGCACACGTGGCGCGATTTCATTGGTCTTTTAATGTGATTTGGCATGCCTTGTCATTTTGACACGTGGCATGGTCCTATTGGCTCTTCCATTTGACGTGGCACGTGGCACTAAACTGGGCCTCCAGGAAGATGATATATTGAGCCTAATAAAGTGGGCTTATCACTTTTAGCCCAATGAATGAAGAATTATTTATGTAATCCATATACATTGGACTTAAATAGTTAATTCAATTATATTAGCTCATGATATTTATTTGGACTAATATATTTAAGATATTATCCAAATTATCTTATTGAATATAAATTCAATAAAATTTGCGTGTCTACAAATGCCCCCTACTTCAAAACTTGTCGAGTAAATATCTCGAATTCGAAAGACGAGGATTGAAGTATTATGGGACTAGTACCCAATCGTGGTTTCCAAAAATCTTCACGTAAAATGGAGCTTGACTTGTATGGATTTATGCTTTTTAGATAAGAATTTGTATAGCAAATCCAAAACGAAGTCATATGGGTCTTCATATTTTTTTCAGATAATAATGGAGTGTAATATAAACTCATGCTCATAGAATGGGTCTTGATATTCCTTCAAGATAATAGTGCAATGTAATCTCTCCAATAAGAATAGGTCTTGATATTCCTTCAAAACCAAGCTTCCTTCACCTGGTCAATTTGATTTCGACTTGGATTAAACTACCGTATTCAAATTCATGTGAGAAACAAAAAAATGTGTAGCCGCCTAAACAATTGATCCCACATCGCCAAAACAACCTTTAACACCCTATTATGATAGATATATAAACTCATGCTCGTAGGTTCAGTGACATCACGTCGCAAAATTCGCAAGCTATTTGAGTCTATTTTTGTGGACTCGAAAGCATTAACGTGAAGGTAATTTTTTTTTTTTGTGCTTTTTTTTTCCTTGTTTTACTTGTTGTCTCTTTTTTTCTTTTTTAGGAGTAACTTCGTCAAACTACGAAGTCCTTTATAAAGGCCATTAAAATTTGTGGAGAAGACCCATAAAATTTTGTGCAAAGATTCTTAAAGCTCGTGGTCAGGATCTTTAATAGTTCACAGTGAAGAGCTAAAGACTTCGCTTTATTTGAAAACTTGACTTTCTTTATCTCTGGCAAAGACCATTACACCGTCCAAGCCAAAGATTTATTTTTTCTGAAGCGAAGACCATTACACCGTCTGAGCTAAAGACTTCATTTTTATCTTAAAGGGAAGACCATTACACCGTCTGAGCTAAAGACTTCATTTCATTTGACGCGAAGACCATTACACCGTCTAAGCTAATGACTTCATCTTGCTTGAATCTTTAACTTCATTTTATCTGAGGCATAGACCATTACACCGTCTGGGCCAAAGATTTATTTTTATCTTAAGCGAAGACCATTACACCGTCTGAGCTAAAGACTTCATTTCATTTGACGCGAAGACCATTACACCGTCTAAGCTAATGACTTCATCTTGCTTGAATATTTAACTTCATTTTATCTGAGGTATAGACCATTACACCGTTTGGGCCAAAGATTTATTTTGTCTTAAGCGAAGACCATTACACCGTCTAAGCTAATGACTTCATCTTGTTTGAATATTTAACTTCATTTTATCTGAGGCATAGACCATTACACTGTCTAAGCCAAAGACTTTGCCTTTTCCATGCTTGATAAGATTATATTATGAATTTGAGGCCATGAATATAGCATTTCTTAGCTAAATGCTAATAAACACTTTTCTCTCTTTTTGCAGTCTAAACATGGTTTACTTCAAAGATATAATTTCTTCCTCTAATTCTCAATTCCTTATCATCTCGGACCATAAAGAAAGCAAGGAGGGGACAAGGTTACCAGTTGATAGGTCACTAATCAGCCAGTATAATGCAGCTTCATAGGTACCTTTGAGGGATCCACCTTATTTGGCAGACTGGACGCTTGAATACAATAGTCATCCTCCCAAGACATGAGTGTTTCGCACCACTACCCATCATGCTTGGAATTTTGCGAGTACCTTACCATGCCTAAAGCGTCGAATAATTAACAAGGAGATTTATTGGGGAAATAATTTGCCGTTCGGCGGTGAATTTCATTACGTTCCTAGCTACTGGGAATGGGCAGAAGATGTCTTAAGTAGGTGTCGCTTGACACTGAAGGGTGAAAGAATTTATGACGCCGTATATTCTTCACTCTTCATATATGATCACAATACGAACATTATGCAGGCTTTCTGTGAGGCATGGTGCCCTATTACCAACACATTGCTTACCTCTGGTGGAGAACTATCCATATCACTTTGGGATTTGTATAAGATCGGTGGTTTGCCTATAACAGGATCTCCTTACGAGGAAATTATGCCAAATGTTGAAGAGCTTACATGCACGTACGACAAGGGGAGAAGGTTTCTTCCCCAGACTTGTGAACATTTGTTTGATGCCTTCCATCGGCTACGAGAGGGAGGTAGCAACGATCCAAAGGTTTCTGCGAAAAAATGGGTAGAGTTCTGGTGCAGAAAAACAAAGAAGTATACTCAGCCTCCTTTAAGGAAAGAAAAGAAGTCTGCTCATTTGAAATCGACACACAATCCTATAGGGGTCCTAGAGGAAGCGGTAAATTGGTCGATTGTAGAAGAAGATCTGTTCTATAAGCTAGGAGTAATGAGTGACAAGAAAGACGAAACATACTTGGCTGCTTTTCTATCTTGTTGGTTATGTATTTTTGTGCTTCCTTCAAAAGATGGCGACTTCATTCGTCCTGGGACCTTTAAGATCGCGTTTCATCTTGCTTGTAAACAAAGAGTTAGCCTTGCAGTCCCGGTCTTAGCCAGAATATATAAGGGTTTGAACAAGATTTCAAAGTGCTCGTTGCTTGATCCTGCCCAAACTTTCTTTCTAGCTCTTTATGTGTATGGTTGGTTAGCCCATTAGTTTAAGACTCATTTTCTGTATGCAAAGGGGCCAGTTGTTCCTCTCATGGCCGCATGTTCCGGTGAAGGTGCTGCTAGATATTTTGGGTAAGAGGAAGCAAGGAAGCGTATTCATAACGGAGAAAATATCATTTGGACTTCGACAATGCCCCACAGATCTGATCTGTACCGCTACTATGACGATTGTAAGGTAGATGAGTTCGAGTTAAATTTCTTTATGAGTATTCTCTTGAATTATCTTTCTTTGAGGGATGGAGTCAACTTTATTATTGAACCTTACAGCCCTCATCGATTTAGCCGCCAATTTGGTTTTTATCAAGACACCCCTGGTCGCTTAGAGCATGATTTTCGTGAGGCCTCATTAGAAGAAGGGTTAATACTTGCACGAATTTGTGTGTTGACTAGATCTAAGTCGAGGGTGGTATTTTCTTCTTTTGGGTCCAATATGAAGAAGTTTACATCGTCTAACTATAGATCTTGGTAGGCAAGGGCGCATGGAAGCCTTCTTGAAGACCACTTACAATTTTTGATGAATATTGTTGAGCCAATCACAAATATAATTCAAGACCGGATCAAGGATGTCTTAGTGATTGATATGATTTTTTTTTGCAGTCTAAGGTAGTTGAGATGCGCGCAGGCAGTGGACCCATGCTACACAAAGAAGTTCAAAGAGAAGAGATCCATACTCCAATTGACAAAAGTATTATTCCATTTGGTGTAGTCGTTAATGCCTGTAATAAGCTCCTATCCCAAGAGGAGAGTGATAGCAGCAAAGGAGATAAATATTGGAAAAGGAAAAGGCCAAACCCAGAAGGGGTTTTAGAGGTCCAAAGCATCGATAGCCCTTCAAGAACACTAACAGCTCAGAACGAGAAGGTAAAAGAAAACATAAACTTTTCCTTTTTGTTATCCTTGGCCAAATGAATTTGCTAAAGTGTCCTTACATTTATTTATTCATTTATTTATTTTTCAGGCTAACAACGTTGGAGTGTTGCAATGAGTAAGGCCACAAGATAGTGGCGAGTCTGTAGCAGGACCGAACCCACATAAATCATCTTCCACAGCTAAGGCAGATCAAGAGGCAACTTCTATTTCTCATGAAGAAATTAGGGCAAAGTTGGGTTCTGATTTGTGTGAACGACCAACAATTGCAGCATCAGTTTTTTATGGAAAGAAGGTTGTCTTGGATATTCGAAAGGAGTCTATCTTGAAGCTTTGGACTTCGATTCAGCGCAGGCTGAAAGGCAGCACTGCAGACAATGTCTCTGAGCTTTAAGAAAATACTAAAGTGATCCTTGAGGCAATGGATGGGGATGATGTGGATATTTCCCCTTTGAAGCCTATTAGAGTCCCTTTTTGAGCTTGCTGCTTCATATAACAAGACATGGTCGGCTTTATCTTATAAGGTTGAAGAGACTGCAATATCAGACGTTAAGGTACACCTCACAAATGTCATTATTGAAGAAGAAGAAAAGGTTAGAGAAGTGCCATCTATCCGCCAGTCCCTAGTTACAGTGAAAGAGTAGATAGAGAAGCTCCGTGAAAAAGAGAAGGACTTAGAAGCCCTTTTAGAAGTTGCTGAGAAAGAAGTTGAAGAAGACAATTTAGGAGCCTCAACTACTAGAAAGGAGTATGACTCATGTTGCACTGCCTTGTTGATTGCTGATGACTTGGCCGATTTGAAGAAGAAGAAGAAGAAGTACTTAGAAGCTATGCTCAAGGATTTGGCCAAGTACAATTTGTTCTTATATTAGGCTATTAACACTAATTTATTTGTTTTTTTTTCTTTCCTTCATGCATTTGATTGTTCAATAGATGTTCTCTTCAGCAATAAAACTTCTTTTGCTTCATTCTATATTGCGCGTTCTCATTAATGTTCCCTTTTGTTTTCAAGTGCTTTATGGATTTGAAGACATGACATGCTTGCAGATTTTAACTTTAAGAACTAACCGGATTGAACACTTCGAATTGATGATGTAATAAACCTAGAAAAATCAACTTGACTTAAAATCGGAGACTTCAACTTGAATACTTAGCCTCTTATTAAAGAAACTACAATAATTCCATCAAAGACCTCAATTTGGTATGGGGGACTTACCCTCATTGAGCCATCAAGACAAGATAGAGGGTTTAACAAAAAAATACATGTACACCTTTTCTAGTGTCGATCAAGTGAATTATATTCCATCATGCCTCATTTGAAAAATGCCTTGGGTAATATGTATTTTTTTTGAACTCATATGACTCAACTTAGAATGAAACTCTAAGCTGCCTACGTACCTCGGTTTAGAGGATCAAGTCATTCCGTAGTTCGAAATGGGTGATTTTTTTTTTTTTTTGCGTCCTAACTTTTTCCTAGGCCGCCTCTTTCGAGGTTTTAAACCTAGCGGACAATATTTTTGGATGTCCTAACTTTTTCCTAGGCCGCCTCTTTCGAGGTTTTCAACCTAGCAAACCCTTTTTTTTTATGGACTGTGCACAGTTTATACTCTTGCGAACCAGGAGTAACATGCAGTTTATGCTCATGCGCTAAGGAGCGTAGGAACTTCAAGGATAATACTTCTTCAAAAACTTTTCATTTATAGGGTTGATTCTCATGCCATCTGCATCAACTAGCTTGTAAGCCCCACTTGAATAAGCTTCTTGCACGACATATGGCCCATCCTATTTTGAAGTGAACTTTCCTACAGGTTTATAGGAAGTAATAATGGGTATTCTTATGGAAAGGACTTGATCCCCTACCTGAAAGGATCTTGGGCGAACTCTTTTATTGAAGGCGCGAGACAATCTAGCTTGATAACATTCAAGATTCTGTTGAGCTTCCAACCTCTTCTCATCAAGAGCCTCCAACTCTGCTAATCGAAGTCGAGCATTTTCTTCATCAGTGATCCCTTCTTGAATAGCTAGTCGTAATGAAGGTATTTGATGCTCAAGTGGCAAGACGACTTCGACTCCATAAACAAGTGAATAAGGAGTCGCTCGTGTTGGCGTGTGGTGGATCGTCCTATGTGCCCATAGAGCTTCTTCCATACGGTCATTCCAATCTCGTTTGGATTTGGAGAGGACTTTCTTCAGCAGGTTGCATAGAGTTTTGTTGAATGACTCAACTAGACCAATTGCGGCAGCATTGTACATTGAAGAGTTATGTTGCTTGAACCCAAAGAGATCACAAATCTTGTTCATCAACCTATTATCGAATGGCTTTACATTATCCGTTATTATGTAATGAGGAATGCCAAATCGATAGATTATGTTTACTCGGATGAAACTTGCAACATTTTCCTTCTTTACCTCCTTAAGAGCAACAACTTCAGCCCATTTTGAGAAGCAGTCAGTTGCAGCCAAGATGTATAAGTGCCCACCAGAAGACTTCGGCAGTGGTCCCACAACATCCAATCCCCAAGCGTCAAACGGCCATGATACAACAGTTGGGTGCAACACTTCAGGAGGTTGATGAATAAAATTCGCATGGAATTGACAAGCCTTGCATCTTCGAGCGTAGTCCAAGCAATCTTTTACCATCGTTGGCCAATAATATCCCATCCTTTTTATATGGAAGTCGAGCTTTGGTCCAGACTGGTGCGACCCACATACCCCATAATGTGCCTCTTGCAAAGATTGGAGTGCTTCTTCTTCCCCTAAGCATCGCAAGAGTACTACCTCGAATGACCTTCTGTATAGAGTGTCTTTGTAGTAAAGGAAGCGAGGTGCACGATGACGGATTTCAGTCCTTCTCCTCGGATTTTCTAGAAGTATCCCATAGCACAAGTAGTCGATAATGGTTTGTCGCCATTCTTCTTTCTCAACTTCAGAAACAGCGACAAGGTGCTTGAGTTCATTTTCTTCACCTTCGGCCTCATTTGGCGGTGGTACAACCCATTTTTAGCAGACAGTAACTTGCGCTTGATCAGGCATGGATAATGATGAAGCTAGGGCAGCTAAAGCATCAGCTTTCTTATTTTCTTTCCTTGGCACATGCTGAATAGTCACATCACAGAACCACCCCATTAAATTTTTAGCGTAATCATGATATGGGCGTAGTTCAGGCTTCCTAACCTTATAACTACCCAAAAGTTGATTGACCACTAACTGGGAGTCACCAAAGACTTGCAATTGCAATTTCTTCATATCAACGACCATTTAAAGCCCAAGTATTAATGCTTGATACTCAGCAACATTGTTGGAACAGAGTTGTGTCAAGGTGAAGGAGTAGGGCAAGACTTCACCTTGGGGAGTGACAAATACTATGCCAGCACCAGCTCCCCCGCGATGCGCAGCACCATCAAAGTACATCTTCCATGGAAGCTGAACTTCAATAACCATTGCGTCTTCATTAGGTAGTTCGTCAGTTAGCTCCCAATCATCAGGTATAGGGTGATCTGCCAAGAAGTTCGCTAACGCTTGTCCTTTTATAGATTTTTGAGGGATGTACACGATTTGAAATTGTTGAAACTGGAGGTACCACCTTGCTAGTTGATCACTAAGGACAGGTTTTGACATCACGAACTTGATGGGATTTTCTCTAGAAACCAAACGAACGACATGAGCTTGAAAGTAGTGCTTCAACTTTTGAATTGACAAGACTAGAGGCAAACACAACTTTTCGATTGGTGAATAATTCAGCTCGTTTGGTGTCATCATCATGCTCAAGTAGTAAAGAGAGTTTTATTTCCCCTCATTATTTTCTTGGGCCAATAGCGCTCCAACAGACCTTTCTTATGCTGAAATGTATTGTATCAACGGCTTTCCAGGTATCGGGGCTACCAAAATTGGCGACTTCATCAAGTATGTTTTGATACTTTCAAAGGCATTGGTACAAGCTTGATCCCACTTGGAAGGAACGCCCTTCTTCATGAGGCGACTGAATGGTTGGTACCTCCCAGCTAGGTTTGAGATGAATCTCCTAAGGTATGCTAGATTTACTTGTAGACTTTTTAATTCATGAATATCCCGAGGCTCAGGCATTTTCAGAATTACATCTACTTTGGCTTGATCAATTTCGATCCCTCGATGCCGGATATTGAAACCAAAGAAATTTCCGGAGGTAACTCCAAAGGCGCATTTCAATGGATTCATCCTAAGTTGGTATCTACGGAGTAACTCAAATACTATCCTTACGTCTTTCAAGTGGTCTCCCTTCTCTCTTGATTTTACCACCAAGTTGTTAACGTAACATTCGACATTCTTGTGGAGAAGATCGTCAAAAATATTTTGCATAGCCCTTTGGTAAGTAGCACCAGTGTTATTCAAGCCAAAAGGCATTACCCTGTAGCAATAAATACCCTTAGGGGTGCGGAATACAGTAAGCTCTTCACCTTTTGGTTCCATGTGAATTTGGTTATAGCCTGACAAACAATCCATAAACGACATTGCCTCATACCCAGTAGTAGCATCGATCATCAACTCTGGAATAGGAAGCGGGAATTCATCTTTGGGACACGTATTATTGAGATCCCTGAAGTCGACGCACACTCGAATCTGGCCATTCTTCTTCTTTACCGGGACTATACTTGAGACCCACGTTGGGTATTTAAGTTCCCGAATAAATCTAGCTTCAATGAGTTTGTTAACTTCGATTTCAATCAGGGGAACCAAGTCCGGCCTAAAACGCCTTTGAGCTTGCTTAACAGGACGAGCGCCATTCTTGACCGCAAGGTGATGGACTGCCACTTTAGGGTCCAAGCCAGGCATTTCCTTGTAACTCCAAGCAAATACATCCCTAAACTCCTTGAGTAACTCAATATAAGTTCTTTCTTCATCAACTTCTAGTAAAGCACTTAGGTAGGTGGGTCTTGGTTCTTCATCAGTGCCAAGGTTAACTTCTTTTAAGGCATCAACCGTTGCCTTCACCCCTTCTTCAAATTCCGGAGGAGCATCTTTCGCATCTTCATCTTCTTGAGGGTCCCCATCATTAAAGGATATGTGATAACATGGTGAAATATCATCCAATTTCTCATCATCCTCCATTAAAAATAAAACACCATGCTCGCTTTGTGCAGTAACATGATACGAAGAACCCACACTTTATTCGTCTTCATCACGTTCTTTAGTGTAGACCATAGTGTATGGCTTCACCTTCAGTACTTCATCACACGAAACCATGACTTTTGTTTGTCGCTTCATTCTAGAAGGAACCAAACTTTGGAAATTTTTAGAGATCTTCTGAATTTTGGGTGAAGCGAGTGTTCTTGTATTTAGATAATTTCTCTGGAACTTATTCCCCCTCTTTAATGGACCCAATCTCTCAAATACGGAAGTTCTCACAGTTAATTTTCCAAGTCGGTAAAAGACGGAAGGCCTGTTAGAAGCGACAGATTCGTCTTCTACAGTGATATAATTGTTACTCGCCCTCCTTATTGAGATGCGCACCAGTGACGGTTGGTTGTATCCTAAACCTTCACCTGGTTGCCTCGTTGCAGCTTCTGATGGGAGCTTCCCTAACTTTGACAGCTCTTCGGGATTGTATCCGGCTTTCGCAAATAGCTTGTAAGCGTTAGGATCAAAACCTTCATCTGCCCGCTTTGTAGGGAGTGCCACATTTTGCAAACGATTTTGGGCTACAAACCTTGCAAGAGGCTTCAAGGACAACTTTACTACCTCAATTCATTTTACCGGAAGAGTTAACTCTTTTAGCGTGTTGGTTTTGAGATTAGATGATTCGCCATTGTCTTTCTTCCTTTTAGGGACATATTGGAGCTTAGGACTTACTTTTTTTCCATGAGATGCAATATCCCCTCTATGAGAATTATTCACACAGGGTTGTACCTCCTCAGTAACGGCTTTGGCTTTACAAATAGTCACCTCAGCTCTGTTGGTTATGGGCTCGTCATTCTTGCTTTTCATGCCATCATCAACCTTTAGCTCCTTCACAATGCGGTTCTTCAATTAGAACTTTGCATCGGCGAAGTATGACTCTACCTCGGTGAATGGCTCATCATCAGCAACTATCTTCTTCTCGACTTCACCCTCGTAGTATTTAAACATTGATGGTGGGTAGATGAAACTACTTTATTCTCATGTATCCAAGGCCTTCCAAGTAAAACATTGTATGAAAGCTTCGCATCGATCACATGCAGCCTGCACTTGATTGCATATATTCAATAGTGATTCCTAGCCTGATCGCGCTTATGGCTATTTTACCCCTTGGTTGAATCCTTGGATCATCACACGGCTTTCTGAGAGTTCGTTCATGTGAATACCGAGTTCTTTCACTGTGAGAATTGGCAAAATGTTCATCGAGGATCCTCCATCAACGAAAATTTGATTTACGTGTCTTTTTCCTCACAAGAATTAACTTCTTGAGGAGTGGGATCGATAAGCTTTTCCGAAGATTGTGCCAACGGTAGGTCATCACTCTTTTCTTCCCCTTCGTCAGTATGGCAACAAGAGGCATCAATACCCCCATGGGAAATCTTCGTGCAGAACCAACTTGGTAAAAACTCTTCCAAGGTTACTGGATGTTGTGGCTTTTGATGTTGGTGCACCTCCACTTTTACTTTTTTTACATGCTTAACTGGGTTCCATCTCCTAGGTCTTTTCAGCATTATTTTCCACGTTGGTTGTTCCATTGATCCTTTTCGTGGGCTCCTTTTGTGGCGCCTACGACGAGTCACCAAAGTCCAACCTTCATCATCCTCAGGTTGACCGCCTTCAACTTTGTAGTTCTCCAGTAATTCTTCATCTTTACTTTCTTTAGAACTACATAATTCGTCTGGATTGAATGAGCCAAATATGATAGAGACTTGGTTTGCGCTTGCTTTCTCATCTTCAAGAACGATTTTCTTTTCACGAGCTAAGTCTATAACTTTGTCATTGAAGACAAAGCACTTCTCCATAGGGTGGCTCACAAGTCGATGATATTTGCAGTAATTTGGGTCATCGATTTTCTCAGCTTCATTTGGTCGCTTCATCTCCGGAAGCTCAATGAGATTTAACTCGAGGAGTTCTTCAAAAATAGCTGGCACATCAGAATCCAGAAATGGGTACTCTTTCTCTTGAATTTCTTTTAGAGTCAACTTTCCACTTGTCTTATCTTGAAATGAAGTGGATTTCATACTCTGCTTCTTGATCACCTTCTTCGTGAACTTCACAGGTGATGTGTTCACATTCATAGCTTCGTATTTTTAGATCTTGGTACAAACTTGCTCCATTTTCTGACTTCTTGCTTGTCATTCCCTTTGCGAGGTTCATAGATGGGCAGCCTTTCATTTTCAGCAGAGGCCATGCTCAATTCCATGTCATGGGAACGAGTTGCAAGTTCTTCAAATGTGCTAGGCTTGATACCTTACAAGATATAGCACAATACCCAATGCATACCTTGGATGCACATCTCTATGCCAAAAGCTTCACTAAGCCTGCCTTTACAGTTGAGGCTTGCATTCCTCCAACGATTGATAAAGTCGATAACTAGTTCACTCTTTCGTTGACGAGTATTTGTGATTTCCACCATGCTCATAGTGCGCCTTGTGGCTATAAAAGCGATTGAGGAACTCTTGTTGTAGTTGATCCCAACTATCAATAGATCCTGCCTCAAGGTCTGTGTACCAATCAAAAACATTTCCTTTTAGCGAGCGGACAAACTATTTGACGAGGTAATCTCCATAAGTCCTAGCTTTGTTTTATGTCTCAACAAAGTGTGCCACATGTTGCTTTGGATTGCCTTTACCATCAAACTGTTGAAACTTTGGGGGTTGATAGCCATCGGGCATTTTTAACATATCGATCCTTGCAGTGTACGGTTTTGCATATGTAAGGGAAGACTTGGTAGAAACTTCGTACTTGCTTTTAATAGTTTGTCGATGAACTCTTTCAGTTGATCAATTGGTATCATCCCTTCCGAAGAGACTGGAATTTCCTTAGTGGATGCAACTTGTCATGGGGGAGCATCAATCTCTTGAACTTCTGTGAGTTTTCCAGGTGCATGGGTGGATTCTTCTTCCATCAAGATTCCCACCCTATCTATTAGCTTGTCGATTTTAGCATCTTGATTTTGCATGCACTTGGTCAAGCCAGCGATCGCTTCTGTCAAGTTTGCCAACTGCTCCTCCACAGATGAAGTGCTTATCACCATGGCTTGCATGATTGTCATGGTCGATGGAGAGTAGCATGGATTTTCACACAGATTGATCCTTGATTGTCTCATGCTATGTGGTGTAAGTGGGGAGGATCCATCGCTTGAAGCGTCATCATCTTCCTTCACAGCAAAGTGCTTGGATCCAGAGAGGTCAAGTAGAGCAAGAGTTTTCTTGATCTTTTCAGCAACATCGCTACATCCTTTGGTGCATTTGTGGAAGATCTTGATCCTTTTGAGGATAAAGATCCGAAAATAGGGGTAGATGCGGATGGCACTTGGGGTGCTTGTTGTCCTAACGAGCTTGCTTTGCTCCTCGTAACTGGTCTAAAGCTTCCAAAGGTAACTTCGAGTATGTTTTCCACTTCATCATAGAACCTGGAATTAGCAGACTTGGCGAAAGTTGAACTAGAGTTGATTTTCTTGGAAGCCATTTCTTTGTTCTTGAACCTTGGTGATTAAAATGTTGAGATGAGAGGTAGAGATTGTCCCACTGGGCATGCCAGAATTTGTAGACAATAAATTTGCGTCAAAAAATAAAATTAGGATCGTAAAATATAACAACAATCATAGTATTTGATTTCAAATAATATGAGTGTACGATCCCTATTAATCCTCTGATTCTTCTTTTCACTAGTAAATAAATTTAAGGGCCTCTGAGCTTGATCATGAATCTATATTTGTTTCCATGAACGATGATCTTTAATTCAACTAGCACGAACTTTGATTTGAACTCGTACTCCTTGAATCTTGATTTGTTCTTCGTTCTTGAGCTTGAACTTGATTTCTTGAACTTGAACTTGATTGCTCGAAACTTGAAACTTGTAGAGAAATTTGGGCGTTTGATCCACGAGCTCTTTCTTGCTTCTTGTTATAACTTCTGGTCCCTTTTCTGAGTTATGAAGACCCCTATTTATAGTTATTGGAGGGACGAGTTATGATAAGAACAAACTCTTTCCGACCAATCAAATTGAAGTGTGACATGGCAGCATTTGATTGGCCAGAACATGTCACTTGCACACGTGGCGTGATTTCATTGGCCTTTAATATGATTTAGCATGCCTTGTCATTTTTACACGTGGCATGGTCCTATTGGCTCTTCCATTTGACGTGGCATGCCACGTCATTTGACACGTGGCACTAAACTGGGTCTCCAGGAAGATGATATATTGGGCCTAATAAAGTGGGATTATCACTTTTAGCCCAATTAAATGGGCTAGCCCAATGGATGAAGACTTATTTATGTAATCCATATACATTGGACTTAAATAATTAATTCAATTATATTAGACCATGATATTTATTTGGACTAATATATTTAAGATATTATCCAAATTATCTTATTGAATATAAATTCAATAAAATTTGCATGTCTACATATGGGTTTAAAAATAATCTGTGGAAATGCTCCTTTGCTCCAACCTGTTCAAATGGAAGAAGAAGATAAGGAATTCGAGGAAGGGTAAAATAAGGTTATGGTAGTGAGGTGGAGCTCCATGTGGTTCCACCTTACCCATAATGTCTTGTCACATACAATTATAAAAGTTGAATTTTTTCCATATTGGACATCTAGTATAAATAGGGGTATTTTTAACAAGTTTGATAACTGCATGGTATTTTTAACAAGTTTGATAACGACATGGGTATATTTGTTCTCATAGTATAACGAAGGTTATATGCGAACTATTTTTGAAGGTAAAATGATAAATCTGACCCTTTTCCCTTTTAAAAACTTATGAGTTATTAAGACAAGGTACACACGCAATTCGCGTATTATGAGACTAGTATATCGAAACCTGCCTAAACATATAATTGAAGACTAATCGACAATAATATGATCAAAAGCTTGTTCTGTTGGGCCCTTGCATAAATGACTTTATATGATAATTTAGTATGGGGAAAGTGCACAGTTAGCTAGTAATAAGAAATGTATTTACTTTTAAGCCACTGTTTAAAATGTCTTTAGTCTTTAGCCACTAATTCAATAAACGTTTACCCGCCCGGACGAAAATACCCTTCTGCTCATAAAGTTCAGGACCAAGTGTCCTTAACTTATGAGCTTGTTACTATAAGTTCAGGACTAGCTGTCCTTAATTTATGAGCTTGTAAGTCTAAGTATAGGACTAATGTCCCTAAATTTTGAACTTGTAACTCTAATTTCAGGACTACATGACCTTAACTTTTCAACTTGGAACTTGAAGTTCAGTGACTACCTATCCTTAATTTTTATGCTTGTAACTCTATGTTAAGGGCTAACAATCCTTAATTTCTGTGCTTGTAACTATAAGTTAAGGACCAAGTGTCCTTAATTTTTGAATTTCCAACTCTAAGTTCAAGACCAAGTGTCCTTAACTTATGATCTTGTTACTGTAAGTTCAGGACTAGCTACCCTTAATTTATGAGCTTGTAAGTCTAAGTTAAGGACTAACACTGTGTTTTGATTTTAATTTCCCCTTTAATTAACTTTGTGTATTTTCAACAGTCTATTTTCAAATATAAAGGATGATTCTTTAATCTCATCGGTTCGCTCAATATCAGGTTTGAACATACAAATGTATTTCTCCTTTCCACATAAGGATGTCAAGACTTATTTTGTCAAACAGTTGGCGATACATTTGATCGACCTGCTAACCGCCGAAAGATTTGAGGATGAGAAGAATCATTGAAAAAGAGGAACACAGGGCGATGGACAATATTCTTGGCGGAACAAATCAGTTAGGCGTTATCTCCATTATTGACATACTCGGACTTGATAGAGGGTTTGGGAAGGAAAAGAGATAAAAGAAAGGGTAACGCCGTCTTTTCATATTAATTTTAATAGACTAGTGGCTACATTTGCTCAACATTAAAAATGCTGGATAAAAAGTAAATACCACTTTAAAAAATGGCTACCTCACACAATTTTCACTAAATTTTATTGGAATTAAACCTGTAAAATAATTTGGACTATATTTTAAATCCAGGTTATATTAGTTCAAATAAATTTATTGGGCTGATAAAGTTAGATTAATTATAAGTCCAATATATATGGATTAAATAAAGGTCTTAATTGTCACGACCCAATTTCGGAGTCGTGATAGCGCATATTGTGGAACCAGGAAAGCCTCCCTTTTTAACTAAGCTAGATTCAATTTCCAGTAAAAATGCAAATTTTAAACAAATTTATTAATAATACTAAAAATTTGAAGTTTAAAACAATATTTGAAAAACTAAATTTAAACCTCCAACCCCGGATCCGGTGTCACTCAGTCATGAGCTGCTATAAAAAAAATAAAGAATGAAGAAATAGACAACATAGTCTCAAAATAAGTGCAACAGGTGGAATAAGGAAGAGAAGACGAGGTCGCGATCGCCAGCTACTACCTCGACAACTCCAATGAAAACGCTGACTGCTGCTCAATATCCACTACCGGGTCCCAGTGTACCTGGATCTGCACACAAGGTGCAGGGGATAACGGGAGTACACCAATTCAGAAGTAACGAACCCAAACTGTGGGCTGAGAAGTAGTGACGGACAAAACCTCAAAATTTTACAATAAATAATATACAGAATTTAGACATGCTAACAGTTTATCAGGATGAGTAAATATGCCAAGTATGCCAGTATACTCTACATGCCATCATAAAATATATGTATGAAACCAGTATGGATATGCACATAGTGCTCACAACTCTCCCACGGAAGTCCACTCAGTACTATATATGGCTCTCAGGCCCAGGGAAGTTCCATCCCAGAATATGCATAAACACCGGTGACCGTAGTCACTCCGTGCTGAGGAAAAAGGCCAGTCCAGCCCCCACAGAGAAGATCCTTCTTTAGAATACAACACTCGGACGATTTCCATATCCAGGGAAGATCCATCCCTCTCATAACAACAGCTTCGGACAAGATCCATGCCCGGGGAATATCCATTCCTCACATAACATCAGCTTTGGACAAGATCCATGTCCAGGGAAAATCCATCCCTCAATATCAATGCGCTCACTGGGGGTGTAAAGACTCCGAAGGGGCCCTAGTGGCCCAAGCTCCATATCAAGCCAACAAAGGCATGATTTAAATATCGTTGCAGTGTGCAGTCCATTCTCATAACTGTCTCAATAACAGGCTCTCGGCCTCACTCAGTCATTACTCTTCAGTGTCACTCACATGGATCACAAATGCCTCAATCAGCCCGAAACAATGATAAGTATGCATGTAATTAACAATACTGAGATTGAGATATGAAGTGATATGCTATAACAGGACTGAGTATATGACATCAAATAATCACAACATGAGACAGTAATATACGACCACTCGGGTCTTAGCATTTTCGGCATGAAACCTAGCATTTATACTTAACATGATTTCTAACATGTTCACAATTACCACATTAATAGAAGCACATGTATTGTGAGCATGTAATTTTTACTCGCCATATCGTCCTATAAAAATCTCAATAAATCAATTGATTTTATGAATTTTTGTTGATTTTCAGTGATTAATTGTGAAAGATTTGTATTTTTTTTTTGGCATATCCATAATTCATCTTTTAAAATTGTTCAAAATTGCATCAGTATTATCAAATAATTATAAAGTTATAATTAACTAAATAATAGACGAGTGATGGTTATTTAATGTAATGTAGTTTTAATAACTAATTACTAAAATTAATCATTTTTATTCAATAAATTATAGATTAATTAGGAATATAAAATTGGTTGTTTTATTCTTGATTAATCTGTAAATATATGAAAAGTAAGGTCTAAATTAATTACTATATTTTTTGGATTAAATTAGATTTTAACTTAATTAGATTAATTAGTTTAATTAGTCAAGAAAGTCAAAATCGGACCTGGGCCAAGAAATACCCAGGCCCAATCCTTATACACTCAATCTACCCAGCCCAATAAATCCCTCAACCCGGCCTGACCCCCACTTAGTCCAAACGACACCGTTTAAGAGGTGTCAATCTCAGCCGTTGATCTTTCCAGATCCAACGACTAAGAACTATCCAATCCCTAACTATACATATGTCCAAACCACACCCCACCCCCCTCATTTCACCAAAGCCTCACACCACCCCCTCTGTCCGTCTCTCTCTCATCTCTCTAAACAACAAACCCTAGTCGTCACCCTCCGCCCGCCGAAAATCGCCTCCGGCGGCGGAGCTTCTCTAAAGACCACAAAATCTTCACCAGGTGATCCCTATGGTCTCCTCAATCCCGTCCCAACATTGATTTTCACAAAAAATCGCGCAGTTATGAGTAATTTTAGATATGAAACTAGTGGAACCCTAAATCGTGCTAATGACAACTCCAAGCGGCTCTGTGACTCAAACTCACATGAGTCTATGGCTCTTGACAAGATCCGTCGATTCATGTGAGTAAGGATCACTTTTGAAGGTCGCTGGGGTCCGGCCAAACTCCGGCAAGTCATCGTAGTATTCCCCTTTTACTTTCTATCTATTTCTTTCCTGATTATTACATGAACATGCCTAATCATTATTGTATTATTGCATCCCTATTTAGATTAGCTTCTTCATTTTTTTTCTTTCTCTTTTTCTTCTTCTTTTATTCTGTCCCATATCTCTCATGTTTGTTTACGTGCTCTTTTTCCTTGATTAATCCAAAAACCTGAATGTATTTCATGCTTAATTCGTTAGTAACTAACCTAGGGTTTTGTCACTGTTTCATATGTATGCTCATTTCTTTTTCCTTGATCTGTTTAGTAATTGATTCTGTCTATGTGCTTGATTAGGTAGCCGAATAATTTGTTTAGATTTAAGATTCAAAATATGTCCATGACAGTCATATATTTGTTCTTGGTCAGATTCCTTTTGAATATCATGACTGATAAGCTGCTTTCTTATGAGTTTGTTTGGCTATGAATTCGTTTGGTCAATTAGTTCCTTTTGATATGCATATAGATTGTCTAGAGTTCTTTGATAGTTAGTTTTTCCTAACCTACTGTTTCATTAATAAACTTTGATCCTAATAGGTTAAATTACTCCGAGGCTTGGGTCATTAATTAGGTGAAAGTTAATCTCTAGTTTAATATTAGGCAACTACAATGTTTAGTTGCCTAATAGCCTATTTAAGTAATTATGCTGATATTTGAACCAATAAAGGTGACTAGATTCTTAGATTTCCTAAGTTGATAGTTAATTAGTTAAGTCTAATCGAACTGAAATGGGCCAATTAACCTAATTCCTAATTAAGATAATCAATTAGGGTTAACCAAAGTAATTTGTAAAATCAATTAACCTAAGTCTAAGTACTTTGAACTAATTAATATAATTTAATCAATGACTAATCAACTCAAGGCACTTAATAAATTAACCTTCAACTAGTTTGACTCAACCATAGTTAAGAATAACTAATAGCTAAACTAATTACATAACTAGGGTTAACTAACAAAACTTTAAATAATAACCCAAGTGAGTATAACCTTGATTACCCAATGGTAAATTCAGGGACTCCAAGGGGTACAATAGGTAATGTAGACTTAGGAAATAAGAATTTTAAGGGTAAAATGGTCTTTTAATAGGTAAGAATGTTCTAGAATAGGGGCAGCTGTCCCAAATATAAGGATGACAGCTGCCCTATGTACTATTTCAGCCCTTAAATTGGGAATATGCCAAAAGGATATCCCATTCCCAAATATCCTATAAATGGACCCCCTCCCTTTAGACTAAGGGGGGATTTTTTTTTACACTCTAAAAACTTTCTCTACAGTCTGAAAATTGTTTCCTTTGAACAATGAATATTGGAAAACAAAACAAAAATCACAATAGTCTTCTCTTTGTAAATAAAAATTCCCAAAGCATGAGTGCAAAAATCTGATTGTTCTTTCAAGAGCTCTTCAAGGCTTTCGGGTAGAGTTCTGATATTTTGGTTTTTCTCTTAGGTTTTCAACTCTGGTTTGTTAAAATTTCTCTGGGGTTCATTTCTTGGGAGCCGCTTTGGTTTGAAGTTGCTGCTCATTATTGCCTGATCTTGTTTTCTTTTATCTGAATATTTTGGACCTGACCTTTATTTGGTCAGGACTTCTTTGAACTACTACTCCAAAAGGTATGTAAAACTGAGCCTTCTTATGAAATACAAAGATGTAAAATCTTCTGTATTTCTTCCATGATTTTGTGCTTTTTTGTTTGGCTGAAATTTATTCATGTATAAACCTGTATGACAAAAACGTGATGTTGAAATATGGTGCAAGTTCTATTTGTTTGTGTATAGAAGGTTTGAGTGTTATCTTGACGAGGCAAGTGTATTTTTTCGAATATCTAACTTCTGAAGCTATCTTAATCTGTTTCTATATATAGTTTAAGTTTAAGTTTAAGTTTATTATTTTAAAATACATTTCTTACTCAGTTGTTAGTTCTTGTCCCTGCTATAGTTTATTATTAACTTAGATTGCACTAGGGTAGATGAATTTGACTACTTAATGGTCAAATTCACCCCATGGCAGTGCACGTACAGTAGTATGGTTGGCTGAGGTTTACCCCTCAAAAGGGGTATAAAGTGTGTAGTTAAAAAGGGCATTAGGTTGAGGAATCTAAACCCTTGAATGGTCAGATTCATCCTCTAAAAATGCCTAAATAATCAAAGTTTCTATATAGTATAGAATTATGTTAGTATTAGCACTAGGGTATATGAGTTTGACTCTTTGGTAGTTAAATTTACCCCATATTAAGTGCTTAAACAGTAGCTTATCACCCTTTAAGGGTATGAAATGAGCAATCAACAAAGGCTGTAGAATCGTGAATCTGAACCCTTCAAGTGGTTAGGTTCATTCTCTAAGAAATGCCTAAAAAATCAAAGTCACAGTATAATCACGAGTTTGAATAGGACCTCTATGGAGATGAATCTGACCCCTTTTTATGGTCAGATTCAGTCCATAAAAAGACAAGAACCTGTTATGTTATAAATAGTGTAAAAACATCATTAAGGGTGAGCCTAACCTCCTTCATGGTATGACTCATCCTATAAATGTTTAAAGATCTATTGTTACTACTGTCCAAATAATAAATTTTGGACTGATAGTGTACATTAAAGATGTACGAATGATTTTTTAGTATAGTTTAGCATAAGCATCATCCGACCTAAAATTGACTTCTTGTCATAGTCTTATTTAGTCTAGTGGATGAATAACACACTCAACTAATTGGGGTGTTCTACATATTACAAGGGAAGGCTTAAATGTAAGGCCTTAAGGGAGTTCAAGTCGGTAAAATTGGTTGGAATCTTTATGTTAGTTTTCTTTGATTCTGGAAAATGTATAACAATAGTCAAGCTGTAATTCATTTGTACCTATTTTTCATCATCATTTTAATGTAATCTAAACTGGACTGTATGTTTATTCCTTTTAGCCCTTTAATTATAGTGTTCAAACTGAATTGTAAGGTGATTTTTCCCAAAATTTTAATTTGTTTTCGAAAAATACTTCAAAACCCGAAATAGGTGTTTAATCAAAAAGACTTAGTGTTCGAGTCACCCCCCTGTGGAACCTTTCGTGAAACTTTTTTTTTCTGATTTTTAGAAACAGTTATTTCAAAATTCGGTTGTTTCAAAATAATTGGACTTAGTAGATTTTTTTAACTCACCTTGCACCTTGTCAAACTTTCTAAAAATCAAAACTTGTTCTTCTAAATTCATATAAGTAACCTTAAAAGACTGTTTTTTTTTTTGAAGAATTTCGAACGGTATATAAAAAAAATAGACCTGCTATTTCCATCGAATTCAGAGGATGTTCCTGTAAAAGAACCTGTAACAGTAGACATATGAAATCTCAATATATAGGAGTGATGAACTAAATAGCAGGTATGAAATTGAACAAAAATATTAGTCAAAATGCCCTTAATGTGGCTAAATGAGCTTATTTGATTCCTTAAATTTGCGATTGGTAAATCAGTAGTTCTGTTTTTTTTTATATTCTGCAAACCTTTCCTTGATTGGTATGATTGAATTACATATCTTCCCTTATTTAACAATTAGCCATAAATAGGATTGGCCAAAAGGGTTAAACATTTAAGGGGCTAAAATATGGCCATAGCTCGAAGCATGTTATCCTTTAGGCTGGTGAACATCATTTTAGGCAATCCTCTAGGTAGAGTGACATCCTTTAGTTTGAAAAAATTGGGTAAAATCAAGTGTCATTCCAAAAATTACCATTATCTACATTCGGGAGTGGCAACTCATGCCCCCAACCCTCAACTCCAAACAACTAATAAAAATGCACATCACAGGTGCATTTCATGTGACGTGTTTGCCATGTGTTAAAAACAACAAGTGCACGCCATCGTGACTTGTCTAAGATAAATCCATAAACATATTAATTGATCTTAAAACTAAAATGCTCTTTCAAAAAATAGAAACATAGAGAATAATTGAATATCGCCTCAAATAGGCATTTTTAAATCGTCATGACCATAGATGACCATATAATCCACACTCGGGTGCGACAACTCATGTCCCCGTCTTTAAATTCAAATTTTAATGAAAATCACATGTTGTAATTGAGGGTGCATTTCATGTGGCGCAGCTATAATGTGTCCAAAAATAAACAAGTGTACACCATCGTGACTTGTTCCAAGATAAATTCATAAATATTAAACGCGGCTAAAAATTAAAAGGGCTAAATGCACAATAGTTTAAAGTATGTAAATAATCAGATAATTTAGGCCAAATATTAATAGGTAAGCGATCGTGCTAGAACCACGGAACTCGGGAATGCCTAACACCTTCTCCCGGGTTAACAGAATTCCTTACTCGAATTCTGGTCGCAGACAAATTAAAACAGTGTCAAAATTTCCTCGGTTTGGGATTTTAAAACAAAATAGTGTCCTGGAGCATCGTCAAAAATCCGGGTGGCGACTCTGAAATAATAATAAATCCCAAATCCAAATAATGTCACTTAAAGTGGAAAGACTCCCTTATCCTACCCTTACCGGAGGAAAAAGGAGGTGTGACAGCTCTGGCGACTCTGCTGGGGACCGAACCCAGAATCACTGGTTCAGGGTTCAAGAATTCGAGCTTGAAATAGATTGTTTTATTTGGCTTTATTATCTGATTTCTACATGTTTAAACCCAACGTGCTAAATGTCGCTTTTTACCGCTTTGATATTATCTGAACTGTATATAAATTGTGCCGAAACCCTCTTCTCTCTGAGTCTTCTAAATCATCTAGGAAGTGTTCACTTCGTGTGACTTCTTTTCTGTTAGAGTCATATCCAAATTTTAGAACGAGGTACGGATAAGTTGCAAAGCCGGTGAAACTTCTGTATTCCCGGTACACTGCCCCGACCTCGGCTCGAGCTGTCCGCTCGGGTAAGCCTAGTCTAGAACAAAATCCTAGGTTTAAACCTAGAATAACAAAACCTCATGCCGGATCTCTAGTAGGAACACTTATCTGCATCATGCGCATTTGACTTAGGGGGCTCAACACAGGGGTTGAGACCGTCTGGGATAGGACCCGAAATGAAAGACTACCCTGATGCATCTTACGTGTTACGTATGCATTTATTTGTCTCAGCTTGTGTATTGACCGGCTAAACCAAAAAATGAACAG
>ML433262.1:5368-25743 GCA_005239525.1 Nicotiana knightiana
CGCCAGCCTTATCCTGGCGTTAGCCAGGCGTTAGTGCCCAAACGCCAGGCCCTGTTTCGGCTAAATTCGAGTTTTGACGAGTTTAAGTGTTTCCCGGTTGGAATAGAAGTCTCCTACACGTTTAGGGTTCGTCCTAAACATATAAATAGACCCCGAAAACACAACTTGAGAGAGAATTCGAAGGATTCAAAGGATTAAAAGAGAGAAAACCATTGAAGTGACAAAACATTGATTTTTACATCTTTTATTCATTACTTTGTAGTTCAATTATGCAATTTATTTTGGGTTTGATTCTTATGAACATNCGAAATAGAAGTTTTATTCAGTCTTGGAAGTGATATAGGCATTTCTTTGTTGAGCCAGTTATCTATATTTTACCCACCTAATTGTTTTGTATCGTCGTTAACCCCGTTGAGCCTATAATCATGTTTCTTTGGCAACCACATTACAAGCCATGCCCCTTAGTTTGAATCGATCATATATTTGAACCTTGTCACCTCTCGTAAGCACTGAAAATGTGATGAATTATGGAAAAGTTAAAGTGTGGGGTGGTAGGGTGGTTTTTGAGGGGAATAATTGAAATAAGGAGAAATGTTCATTGTTTGGAAAAGTAAGAGTCATTTGAAAAAGAAAAAAAAAGAGAAAAAGAAGAAAAGAAAAGAAAAGAAAAATAAATAAATAAAGTATAAACAGTTGTATTGTTGTGAAAGAGAAATATATGTGGTGACTCTTATGGCAATTGTGCTTAAAGAAGTATGGGGTAATAACATGGTTGTGAAGGTGGAGTTTGGCTTAAAATGAGTTTGAGGTTGACATTAAAGTTTATGTATTAAAGTGCTTAAGGAGGTGTAGTCNACTCCGTGGTTCAAGCAGGTCCAGGTTGGCCCTTAATTCATCGTCGTTTTCACCTTCCATTGCTATTGAGAACTTATGCTTGGTTCGCCAATCTCCACTGGTATTAAGTCTTCTGAGCCATAAACAAGTGCGAACGAAGTTTCTCCCGTGGCTATTTTTGAAGTTGTTCTGTATGCCCATAGTACCGCTGGTAACTCATCAGGCCAGTTTCCTTTGGCTTTATCCAGCCGCTTTTTTAGATTATTCACGATAACCTTATTCGTTGACTCAGCTTAACCATTAGCCACGGGGTGGTACGGCGTTGAGGTGATTCGCTTGATTTGCCAACTTTCGAAGAATTATGTGATTTGCGAGCCTATGAATTGTGGGCCATTATCACACACGATCTCCTTTGGTATTCCAAAGAGACATATTACATTTCGCCATAAGAAGCTTTTAACTTCCTTTCTCGCACTTGTTTGAACGCTTCTGCCTCTACCCATTTTGTAAAATAGTCGGTTAGTACGAGTAAAAACCGTACCTGTCCTTTAGCTGTGGGAAGAGGTCCTACTATGTCCATACCCCATTTCATGGAAGTCCATGGGGATATTATTGGATGTAATAATTCCGCTGGTCGATGCACGTTATTGGCAAACCTTTGGCACTTGTCACATTTGGATACGAAATTCTTGACTTCCTCTTCCATCTTAGGCCAATAGTATCCGTCTCTGATTAGTGTTTTCACTAAGGTACTCCGAACATCTTGCGATAAAGTAAGTTGAGAATAAGGCAGTACCGTGCAACTTTGCAGTGTAGCGCTTGAGCCGCTTTCCTGTCTTCAGGTACAATGCCATTCTGCAAAAAATTAAGAATTTTGTTTCTCCAGTCCCAGGTTAGGTTGTTGAAACTTACCTCATTCCTGTCCTGGTCTATTATTGAATGAAATAGTTTTACGACAATTGTATTGTCTTCGTTCGTTACTTCCGTGACTGCTGCGAGGTTAGCTAATGCATCTGCCTATGCATTTTCCTCTCTAGGTATTTGCACTACCTTCCATGTTTTGAATTGCCTCATGAGCTCTCGTGCTTTTTCAAGATACTGTTGCATTCTGGTCTCTCGAGCGATGTAAGTCCCCTGTATCTGATTTACTACCAGTTGGGAGTCGTTATTGATCATAATTTGCTCGATTGAGATTTCCCGTGCAAGTTCAAGCCCTGCAATAACAGCTTCGTACTCTGCTTCATTGTTAGTGATAGGATAACACTTTATAGCTTGCCGTGTCTTTTCACCCGTGGGTATATCAAGACTATGACTAAGCCGACACCTTTTATATTTGAAGAACCATCAGTGAACAAGGTCCATAGGCCTGGATTAACACCGTTAAATAGTTGTAACTCGTTTTCTACTTCAGATACAATGCTATTACTAAATTCAACAATAAAATCAGCTAGTACTTGAGACTTAATTGCAGTTCTAGGCTGATAGATTATCTCATGCTCATTTAATTCTATGGCCCACTTGGCTAATCTTCCTGACAATTCTTGTTTATGCAGAATATTTCTTAAAGGATATGAGGTCACAACAGTGGGTGGGTGGCATTGAAAATAGGGTCGTAATTTTCTAGATGCCATTATTAAAGCTAAGTCTAACTTTTCCAGATGTGGATATCTAGTCTCAGCATCTAGCAAAGTTTTACTTACATAATAGATAGGTGATTGTTTACCTTTTTCTTCTCTTACCAATACTGCACTTACAGCAATTTCTGTGACAGCCAGGTAGATGTACAATCTTTCCCCTTCTTTTGGCTTTGAAAGTAGTGGTGGTTGCGATAGATAAATTTTCAGGTTCTTGAGGGCTTGCCGACACTCTTTAGTCCATTCAAACTTATTCTACTTTTTGAGAACTGAGAAGTTTTAAAACTTTTTTCGGAAGATCTATAAATAAACCTACCCAAAGCTGTTATTCTCCTTGTCAGCCTTTGAACTTCCTTTTTATTTGTTAAGACATCAAGTATTTCCTCTATGGCTTTAATTTGAACGGGATTTACCTCTATTCCTCTGTTTGATACAAGGAAACCCAAAAATTTGCCTGATTGCACTCCAAAAGCGCATTTCTCTGGATTTAACTTCATATTATACCTGCGTAAAATATCAAAAGCAGTAGAGAGGTGCTGGAAATGGTCTTGTGCTTGTGTTGATTTTACCAACATGTCATCAATGTATACCTCCATCGTTTTTCCCAGATGTTCTTGGAACATCTTGGTCACTAGCCTTTGATAGGTGGCTCCAGCGTTTTTTAGGCCAAAAGGCATGACTTTATAACAATAAGTTCCCCTATTCGTGATAAAGGAGGTTTTTTCCTCGTCTAAAGGATCCATTTTAATCTGATTATAACCAGAATATGCATCTAGAAAGCTTAATAGTTCATGACCTGCGGTGGCATCAATCATTTGATCTATATGAGGCAATGGGAATGAATATTTGGGGCATGCTTTGTTTAAGTCAGTATAATCTACGCATACTCTCCACTTGCCATTCTTTTTAGGTACTACCACGGTGTTTGCTAACGAGTTGGGGTACGTTACCTCTCGTATCGAACCAATCTTCAAGAGTTTCTGTACCTCTTCGTCAATCACTTGGTTCTTGAATGGTCCCTGCTTTCTTTTCTTCTGCTTAACAGGTACGAAGGATAGATCTTCATTTATTTTATGATCATCACTTCTGGTGGAATGCCTGTCATATCTGAGTGGGACCACACAAAGCATTCTGCGTTAGCCTTTAAATAACCAATTAACTTACCTCTTCGAGTAGAGTCTAGCCTCGTGCCTATATACACTTTCTGCTCAGGCTTTTGTTCGGATAATGGAACAACTTCAAGCTCTTCCATAGTTGTTTTGATGTTATCATCTTCCTCCGGTTCACGAATGATGTCCGGTCTGGAATCTATTTCTGTGTGGTATAGTATACCTTCCGTGGTAACTTGATTTTCCTTCTCGTATGTATTTTCTTTCGTACCTGTTTCAGCAATAATACCTTCCGTACCTATTTTAGCAGTAATTTCTTCCATGTCTGTTTGGGCGGTGATACCTGCTTGGGAGACTTCCTTATCTCGTAATTCTTCCACCTCTATTTTCTTGTTGTAGTGTACCACATAATTTATATTTTTTGTGGTCTGTTGATCTTCTTTGATTTGTTGAATCCCCCATTCAGTGGGAAATTTAATTACTTGATGCAACGTGGAGGGTATAGCTTTTATGTCGTGGATCCATGGTCTTCCAATGATCACGTTATAAGCCATGTGAGTATCAATGACTTGGAACCTAGCTCTTTTGATCACCCCCTCAGCATAAGTGCTAAGCTCAATTTCTCCTTTTGTTATAACGGTAGAGTTATCAAACCCTGATATGGCTCGTGCTTTTGGGATTACTTGATCCCCCAACAGAATTTCTTCCACGATTCTTAGCAAAATTATATTGACTAAACTGCCTAGATCAATCAACACGCTTTTCACGTTAGTGTCATGAATAAGTAAAGATATTACCAGAGCATCATTATGTGGAAGCATTAATCCGCTACTATCTGCATCATCGAAGGTTATATCGTCTTCTTCACGAGCACGTTTCCCATGTGTAATTTTGAACTTTGTGGTTGTTTTGCAAATCACTCCGTTTACTTCTTCACCCCTGTGTATTACGTTAATGGTTCGTTTTGGAGAAGGAGGCTTTGGGGGATCCTGTCTGTTCCTCATGTATGATTATTTACTTTTATCACTAATCAATTCTATTAAATATCCCTGTTTTAACAAATTTTCTACTTCACCTTGTAAAAATCTGCAATCCGCAGTTTTGTGCCCATGATCGTTGTGAAATTCACACCAGTGATCTGGGTTTCTTCTACTTTGATTTGACCGCATCTCTTTGGGCCACTTAATCTTGTATCCCATGTTCTTCAATATTGAGACAAGTTTAGTAGTACTTACATTAAATGTATGATCCCCAATTTGAGTACTATCTCTAGGTTGTTCATCTAGATCATTTCTAGATCTAGACGAGGATGAGACTACATCTCTTCCTTCTGGTCTATAGTCCGACCTAGTGTTTTCAAACCTGGAGCGGATATCGCGTCCCGAGGGTCCTAAGTAAGGATCGTACCTATTTTTACCTGATCTTCTATCTGATTCAGGACGTCTGGATCTGGAATGATCTTCATCTCTCGAACGAGCAATGATATCTTCTTCTATTCTGAGTTTAGTACTGTACCTGTTATATACATCGTTCCATGTTGTAGCGGGGAATTCTCTTAGACTTTCCTTAAGTCGTCTCGTGGCTTCTGAGCTTTTATCGTTTAGGTTGCTAGCAAATTCCATGGCTGCCCAATTATCAGGCACCCTGGGCAACTGCATTCTTTCTCGTTGAGACCTGTCTACAAACTCACGGAGTAGTTCCGTGTCTCCTTGTTTTATTTTGAATATGTCTTCCATTCTCTTCTCAACTTTTTGTGCACCAGAGTGTGCTTTTATAAACGAATCTGCAAGCTCAGCAAAAGAGTCAATAGAATTTTCAGGGAGAAGAGAATACCAGGTTAGAGCCCCTTTGGTAAGTGTTTCCCCAAATTTTTTGACAAGGACTGATTCAATCTCTTGTTTCGTTAAGTCGTTGCCTTTTACCCCAGTAGTGAAAGCAGTCACATGGTCGCGTGGGTCAGTTGTTCCATCATATTTGGGAACGTCAGGCATTTTAAACTTCTTGGGTATAGGCAAAGGTGCCGCACTTGGCTTCCAAGGTTGTTGAGAATATCTATCAACATCGATGCCTTTGATGACAGGTGGTACACGAGGAATTTGTTCGATGCGATCGTTCTGCTCCTTCATCTATTTCTGTTAGCAGTAAATTTTGTAATTCTGAGTTATTAGATATACCTGGTCTCATTTCGAGAGATTCATTAGGAGTATCTCCTCTTCCTGAGTTTGCCAATCCAAATTGAGGATTTTTCATGGTGATGGTGTTATTGGGAGGTGGCTTCGGCAGTGTAGGCAACGCTGCCGGTAATCCTCTCGCAAATTCTTGCAAAGATTGGCTCACATACTCCACAATCATTTGCTTTACACGATCTTGTTCCATAGTTTGATCATTATTACCATTGTTGTTATTGGATCTTTCTGGGGATTGTTCCATCGAACCACATGGGGTTCCTGAAGGTGATGGAACTGGGGTTCCACTTCTTTGCTGGTTGTTGTCGTTGGGATTTGACATAATTCAAAGGATATTACTTGGAAAGTAAACAAAGATTATCAGTTTCCCGGTAACGGAACCAATTTGTTTAACCAAAGAATTAGACCCTTTGACTAAAGCTTATGTTTAATATGAATGCGGGTTACTGATAATCAATAAAATGGGAAAATGAACAATAAAAAATATTGCAGAAATAAAAGATTGATGTTGATTGTATTCGAGAATCAGATGCCTTTACAAGCCGTATTCCCCTTCCTTATATAGGAGATTCTTATAACGTACGGTTCTTGCTATGGTTACTCATTAATTACCAATTATGACATTAATGAGGCGTTACAAAGGATAACGGTAATTAGGGTTCAGTTACATAACGTTCGAGTAATCAATTGTGGGTCCCTGAATCTGCTCGTAGCTTTGTCTATATTCGTTCTAACTGTGCCTCTCTCCTGTTTTGATCAAGTTGAGTTTACCGTGGCTGATAAGTTCGTGGGTTTATTGAACCGTGCCTCTTTGTACCGTATCTCTTCAAGGAATCACGTCCAGCTGTCGCATTTTTTTATGTCTACGTGACTAGCTGAGTTGTCAAAAACTGGCTTACGTGTGAAACTCTTTTTTTTACCAATACAACTTACCTAGTCCGGAGAAGGCTGGCCAGGGAGGCAAGCAAAATAATGTAGTTTTAGGGCGAAACTACGTCGTTTCATTTAATGAATCAGAGATTAAATCTCATCCATCCATAGCCCTTTGATCCAACGGCCATCATTTGATCTCTCTTCTAGGTATTTAAGACCTAGAGAGGCCAAAATTTACCCCCAGTTTCCCTATTTTTCTTCTCTTCTCTCCACTCTCTCCTCTCTCTTCTCCCTTCCGCTAGCCCTACTGCCTAAACCCTAGCGTCGCCGGCCGTAAATCGCCTCATGGCGGCGGCGCACCTCCAAACCACCCCAAAATTTCACAACTTCTTCATCTCAACCTCCTCTCCATGAATCCGAACCCCAAATCCCCATAACCCCTCTCAATCTCCGCAAATTTACCAAAATCCGAAACTCTAGCTCACTTTATTTTGTACATTCATCGAGTTTTAGACCTCTCCTTCTCAAAATACTTACATAGGCGTGTAGAGCTCCACATGATCTATCATCCTATGTTGGTTTCACCCCAAAACTCCGACCAACTTCCAGCCAGATTCTGGCAACCATCGCCACTGTCGCGACCACCAAAGACCATCACTGGCCCTTTGTTTTTAGACTATTCCCGACCAAAAATGCTTGTTTCTCTCTAGCACAATGCTAGAATTCACTGGTTTCATCGTGTGCTATAAAGAAACGCTCATTTCAAGGTCGAGCAATCACGGCTCGTCGTCCTTGGCATCTCATCACTACTCGAATTGGTGTTGATTTTTCTCTCGTGTGGTATAGCTCTACTTCCATCTTCTTTCTTCTTTATATTGTTTTTTTTTCATTAGGTTTAGGTTTCATTTAGTTTCCCCGCTCGTTCTTCTTTTTCGTTACTGATTTTCTTGATCGTATATGTATTTATGTACTAGTTATATTAATTTAGTCGTCCATCCTTAGGTTGTTTGGCTTAAACTTTGTTTAATCGTTTTAAGTGTAGTTACGTGTAAGTACGTTAGATTAGTATATATTACTCATGGTTTTTTTTTCTTTTTATCAGACAGTATATTCTATGTTAGGTTAGACGAATTAATCTTTGGTTTCCTTTATACTAATGTTTAGTCTTTTAGGTCAAGTATATTCAGTGTTTGGTCTTGTTGCTGTGTTTTTGTATTAAATGGTTTGCTTAGCCGTAGATAAAGCAATCGATTGTTTGTGATTAGGTTTAAGCTCTGATTTTCAGGTTTAGTATTTCTAGTTTTGTCTATGTTTAAGCTAATTAGTTTAAGGCATTAACTACATGCTTTTTTTGTTTATAGTCATTAGATTCTTTTGTTAGTTTAATGGTTCAAGTCTAATTATCTGATTTTGCACCTTCTAATTTGAAGCAATAGTTTAGTTTGATATTGGTTTGTGAGGATAGTAGAAGGTACTTGAGTGTAGGGCCTTTGTTAGTTTCCTTTTACTGTTCGGAGACTGTTGGGAGTGCAATACTCCAAAATTCTATCCACAGTTAGTGAAGCAACTGTTCATTGGACAGTTTTTTGGTTTTGAACAGATTTTTGGTCAAAAGTCTATCATTTTAGATAGATTTTTGGTTAAACAAATCTGTTCCAAGAGTCCTTCTCCTCTCCTATAAAGGTGAGGTCTTTTACACAATCTAAGATATATTCAAAACATCTCTACTCACTCAATAAGAACACAAAAACTTGAGAACTTGAAGGAGTTTTCTTGAGAGCAAAAATCTTCCTGAAATACATAGTCCTTGGAATCATTTTTGATCTCTTTCTTCTTCGGATGTTGCTGAGTTTCTGGGTTTGATTTCTGCCGGGTTTCCAACACTTCTAACGTTGTTTTGTTGCTAATTTATTGTTGTTTTCTATTGCTAAACCTTCTCACTCACTGCTGCATTGCATTATTCTGCGATCCAGGTAATTCCTACGCTTATGTAATGTAGTCTTATATGAATGAAATGAAGAAGACTCAATAACTTGAAATTGCTTTAGTTTCTTCTACTTCTTATTCTATTGTTTGGTTGTTAGATAAATTCTGGAGTTCCTTATATTTGATTGTTAGTTTGTATCAAATTGGATTAGTTTCATCGTATCACTGTTAGAATCAAAGTAAAAGGGTGTGTATTAACATGTTTAGCTCTAGTTAGTGCTTAAAAATTCAAGTGTGAAGGCTTTGTTTGCCTTTATTTAACTGATGTTAAATGAACACATACATGAAATACTCTTAAACTTCATACTTTAATTCTTTTTTCTTTGTTCAAAACTAGTATCAATGTTTTCTGTTGGTGGTTATGTTGAAGTTATAAAAAAGGGGGAACTAATCTTATGGGCTCAAAATGTTTCTTGCTAGGCATTATATTGATTTATTTTAATTATTTTAGTTTTCTCATGGATGCTTATAGCACTCTCAGTTGGGGTTTAGCATGTTAAAATTGGTGCGATAAATTTATAATATTGTCAGATGTTAAGTTAATTCGGGTCATGGGGTTGAAAATACTTTCAGATTTTTAGTAAAAAGGTTGCCCACTCTTTAAAATAACAAGTTGAGCCAACTTTTATATTTTTATTTAATTGAATAGCCTCAATAAAAATCAGATTTTTATTTCATTAAATAACTTTATAACTTAGTCTCTTTTATAATTAATATAAGTGATAGGCAATTAGTAGGTACACTTTAACGGAATCGCTTGTGTAGCGTGATGTTCAACCTTCAATAAATCAATTTAATAAATCTCACGCCATGTACAATAGTTCTTAATTAATTTTTAATTTAATTAATTTTTTTGCTAAAATAGAGCATTCGTTTGCGTAGCTCGATAGTTGAAATTTAATAAAATTCAAAATTAATTTTCTCAAATACAGTAATTTTTTCAAAAGTGATAACGTGCTAATAATCCTTTGTCATATTTGCGTATTCGCTTGCGTAGCGCTGTTATGACTAAATTAATAAATTTCGTCTCGATCACGCATTCGCTTGCATAGTGTGGTTATGATATCTCATTATTCAAAACATCCTTTAATAGTTCTAATAATCAAGCATTAAAAGCGGACATAGGTAAAACATCAAAATCATATAAATAAGAGTTTGTCCAAAATTAATTCAAGACAACTATTAAGTCAATAAAGAGACCGTGCTAGAACCACGGGGCTCAGAAAATGCCTTACACCTTCTCCCCGGTTAACAGAGTTCCCTACCCAAACTTTATTTTTGCGGACCGATAAAAATAGAGTCAAACCCTCCTTTGACTAGGGATTCAAATAAAAGGTGACTTGGAACACCGAAAAAAATAAATCCAAGTGGCGACTTTGTACATAAAATAATCCCTACTCAAATTTGTCACTTTAAATGAAAAAACTCTTTAACGCACAATCCACAACACACATATTTTTCGGGTAGAAAAGAGGTGTGACATAGGGTCACCAGATATGACAAAGGATTATTAGCATGTTAAAATTGGTGTGATAAATTTATAATATTGTCAGATGTTAAGTTAATTCGGGTCATGGGGTTGAAAATACTTTCAGCTTTTTAGTAAAAAGGTTGCCCACTCTTTAAAATAACAAGTTGAGCCAACTTTTATATTTTTATTTAATTGAATAGCCTCAATAAAAATCAGATTTTTATTTCATTAAATAACTTTATAACTTAGTCTCTTTTATAATTAATATAAGTGACATGCAATTAGTAGGTACACTTTAACGGAATCGCTTGTGTAGCGTGATGTTCAACCTTCAATAAATCAATTTAATAAATCTCACGCCATGTACAATAGTTCTTAATTAAATTTTAATTTAATTAATTTTTTTTTTGCTAAAATAGAGCATTCGTTTGCGTAGATCGATAGTTGAAATTTAATAAAATTCAAAATTAATTTTCTCAAATATAGTAATTTTTTCAAAAGTGATAACGTGCTAATAATCCTTTGTCATATTTGCGGATTCGCTTGCGTAGCGCTGTTATGACTAAATTAATAAATTTCGTCTCGATCACGCATTCGCTTGCGTAGTGTGGTTACGATATCTCATTATTCAAAACATCCTTTAATAGTTCTAATAATCAAGAATTAAAAGCGGACATAGGTAAAACATCAAAATCATATAAATAAGAGTTTGTCCAAAATTAATTCAAGACAACTATTAAGTCAATAAAGAGACCGTTCTAGAACCACGGGGCTCAGAAAATGCCTTACACCTTCTCCCCGGTTAACAGAGTTCCTTACCCAAAATTTATTTTTGCGGACCGATAAAAATAGAGTCAAACCCTCCTTTGACTAGGGATTCAAATAAAAGGTGACTTGGAACACCGAAAAAAATAAATCCAAGTGGCGACTCTGTACATAAAATAATCCCTACTCAAATTTATCACTTTAAATGAAAAAACTCTTTAACGCACAATCCACAGCACACATATATTTTTCGGGTAGAAAAGAGGTGTGACATAGGGTCACCAGATATTGTCTTTAGTGTGGGTCTTTGTGTCAGGTTTCAATCAAATCCAAAGGAATCTCATCTGAAGGCAGCCTAGAGAATCCTGAGATATCTCAAAGGAACACATGACTCGTTTCTCTACTATCCCTCAGGAGACAACTTTGATTTAGTTGGGTATGCTGATGTTGATTATGCGGGTATCTGGTGGATATGAAAAACACTTCTGGCATGACACACTTTCTGGGTTCATGTCTAATATCATGGGGTACAAGAAAAGAAAACGGAGTGGCCTTCTCAACTGCAGAAGCTTAATACGTAGCGGCTGCCTCTTGCTATGCTCAACTACTGTGGACTAAGAAACAACTGGAAGAATTTAAAGTGTACTCTGATTGCGTGCTCTTACTGTGTGATAATACTAGTGCACTCAACATGGCCAAGAATCCATTTCAACATAAGAGAACAAAGCACATCAATGTGTGACACCATTTTCTCAGAGACAATGTTGAGAAAGAGCTCATATGTATGAAATTTTTCAGCACAGAAGATCAAATTGTAGACATATTCACCAAAGCACTGAGCAGAGAGCACTTTGAAAGGAATCGTTTGGCGCTAGGGTTGATAAAACCAAGATGAGGACCTGGTCCATCGATGATTGACTATGAACGAAATATACATGTAAATTAGCTAAAAGTGTTTTATGGCAAAGTCTAACTCATTTTTGTATCGTTATAGGTAGACTCACATGTTATGAAGCGACCCGACTACCCAAATTATTGCCTATTCATAACCGGTCTCTCATCTCTCTTAAATACACCCTTTCACAATCACTTTCACCACTATTTACATAAAAAAATCCAAAATTTCCCTTTTTCTTTCTTCAAACCAAACTCTCTCTTCTTCAATTTATTGCACTCTACCTTGTATAAACACCAGGAAACACAAGATGTTCCTAGTGTCATCTCAACTGAGTCCTCGCCTATTGAAATGCCAGTGATAGAACTCACACTCTCCACTCCGGCCAGTCCAAACCCTAATTCAGAGTCACAACCACCCTCTGTTTCCTCTCCAACGCAATCGAGTATTGGTTCTCATCGGAGTCACAAAACTTCAAATCCCAAGAAGTTTGTGGATGCGACCTCTCCTTCTTCCTCGCTGGAAAAAATGGTTGAAAAAGATACAGTCGAAGAAGAAGAGAATCACGAAATTTCCAGTCTACCAATGGAAGAAAGCTATGCCAAAGACCAAGATTTTAGTCATATCCATGATGAATTGACAACTAAAACCCCTTCCCTTGAGTCTAAAGGTAATACTCCTCCTACTTTTCGGTTTACCATGGGGTTACAAGAATAATAGGCCATAGAAAATATGTTGCCAATAGCTGCTGAGGGAGTTGTTTTTGAGGATGGTGAGGGTGTGTCTGAGTCTCAGTGGGAAGAAAATAGTACACTAGTGGAGAATAGGGAACTTGTGCCTGTTGAATTATCAGCACTGGACAATACTACTGGGGCACCAACTGAGGGATCTGATCCCTCCACAGAGAAGCCAACCCTTGGTTCCTCTCAAACGCCCCAGCTCAGTACTGATCCTGCTCCCTTTCCTCACTTCTACGTTGAACCTTTTTCCATGGTTGTTCCTTAATGAGATCTTATCTGAATAAGAGAATGAGGACAGTTAGGGGTGGGCATTCGATATTTTGGTTCGGTATTTAATAATTTCGGTACGGTATTTTGGTATTCGATTTATCAATTGTGTATACCAAATACCGTACCTAAATATTTCTGTACGGTTCAGTATTTATTATTTTGGTTCGGTACGATTTCGGTTTAATATTCGGTGATAAAGATCGACGAACTCGAACTGCACTTTTGTCTCCTCAAAACGTTTAAGCAGTCATCAAAGTGATAGAGCCACACTAGTGATGTAAAATTCTGCATTAGTTAATAATAGTAAATCTATTTGTAGTTTCTGCGCTTATTTGATGCAAGATAGCAGAACATTTGGAGACATGCACATTTTAAACTATTCCAGTTAAACCTTCTCATGGAATAAATGTATCATATCCGCAATAGTCACCAATTCAAAAACACTTCATTAACTATTGAAAGTAATGCAACAATCCCTTACCCATTAACCGTTCTTTAGTCAACAAAATGAATTTACATCCAAAAGAAATTGCAGATTACATCAAGAACATAACATTTCTAGAATCCTACTTTTAAAACATATTGTTGTAGAAAATTCATATGAACCTGGCCGGGGCGTTGAGCTTCGAAATAATCCAATCCAATAATTGAGTGAGGAGTGAGGAGAGAGGAGTCGGAAATCGGAATCACCAACAGCACGTCAACGCGAGACGCCCAGATCGGAGATGGAAATAGTGACTCTATGAGACTATGACTGCCTGACTGAAGAACTGAAGTGAAGATGAGAGATTGAAAGTGTGGCTGCATGGGTGAAGACTGAAGATTTGAAGATGAGAGCTAACCTAATTTGCTAATTGGTAATTGCTATTGCTAAAAATTAAAATGGCCCAACCTAAGACTAAGTGTAGTAGAGTACTGGGCTTGGGCAGTTAGGCTTGGGGGCGGTGGGAATGGGAATTAAATTTGGGCTTAGGGGCGTCGCTTGGGGCTGGGCACATAGTGGGTAGATATAGGTAGAGTCCAAAAAAAAGTCTATTAAATTTCAGTATTTCGGTATACCGAAATTTTAAAATTATAATAGTGAGAACCGAACCGAAATACCGAAAATGTAATACCGAATTAGACTGAAATACCGAAACCGAAATACCGAATTAATTCGGTTCGGTTCGGTTCGGAATTCAATTTTTCGGATTTTATGCCCACCCCTACGGACAGTGAAGATGATTATGATAATGTGGCCATTGATAGTTCTATCAGGGCTAGGAGCAGACATGCTACTACTCAAGTGCCAACTCCTAAACGACCTACCACTAGGTTGCAAAAGAAGGAGGCTCTTGAGTCACTTATTAAGAAAATCCAAGAACAACAAAGAGGAAAAGATTGGTAAAGGACGGGAAGGTTTTGAATGAGAAAGTAGTGTATGTTGTTAATGTTGATGATGAAGTGGATGAGGAACCTGGTTCCTTATCTCACAATTTCTCATAGAAGAACACTATCCCCAAGTCAAAAAGGGGTTCCCCTGTGAGTACAGAGAGTTTGAACATAATTGAAGGTGACAACTCTGGTGGAAAGATAGTTGAAGAATCTGGAGAAAAAGTGATAGAAGAATCAGGTGAAAAGGTGTCTGAGAAGAAGATGTCTAAGAAATCTACTGAGAAAGGAAAGAGTGCTCGGAAATCAGTGAAAAGGAAGGGTGATGCCAGTGAGGAACTTGGTTCTTTCAAAAAGTCCAAGGTTTATGATACCCATGATGCTGGCAAGGAAAATTTTAAAAATTAAAAGGTGATGTGGGGCCGTACATTTGCCCCTGATATTCTGGATATGCGCCACTTGGTGGAGATCTGTGAATTTTAACAGTGGACACACTTGTTCACAGGTGACAGTCCCAAAGTGTATGAGGAAGAAGTGCGCAGTTTTTATGCCGACTTCTTTACAATTGAGGATGATCATATTTTTATGAGAGGGAACGTATTCACAGGAAATACAGGATATGTGTATGTCATTCTGGTTCTTAGGGGGAACTTCAATTATAGGTTTATCATCATCAAAAAAGGGGAAATTGATAGGTTATATGTACCTTGTTATTTTTTGATGATCTAACAAACTTAATGACAAGAACCAAATAAGGAACATGATACACATCCTCAAGTTTGTGGGAATAACAAGTCTCAAGTTGGAGATGTAAATAAACTCTTCAGAAGTCAAAGAAACAACAAGGGGAACAGATGGACATCAATTCCCCTGATGACCGAAACCAATCAACCTAATTATTTTAAGAAAGCTTGGTCAAAGTCGCGTGAACGCGTACCTTGATTTTCTTTGAAAATCATAATTATGTTACGCGGACGTGTACACAATCACAATGACTGATAAAAAACTAAAGGAAACGTCCAAAGCATGCTAACGTTTATTATTTTGTTTCTTTCCTAGGTTTGATATTAATGTAAGACTTCTTTTGTGCTAAGTCCAAATGACCAGTTTCTTAAGAAAGAAAACCATGAACCAAATATTTCAATGGCACCTCATTAACTTATTTCTCTAAGCCAATCTCTTTTAGTTATCAAATATGAAGAGCTTTCATAATACTGCAAATATTCATTAATGTGTAAAGCAACAAACTAGAGAAGATTGAACTTAAACCAGTAGTAATATCATCAAGGCTGATGTATAGATAATTAATAAAATAGCAACATATATGCTGTAGGGTGCTTTGTGAAACAATTTCACCAAAATGAACTCAAACCATATCTAAACTGAATACGTAAAACTAAGATTTGAGATAAACGATTGCACCTTTAGTAACAAAATATCTTCTTTATTTGCAAGCATCTACAATGAACTTACAATAGGTGAAATCGACACCGAATGGACTCAAGCGACGGAGTTCAAATAGAAACGCAGCGACACGGGAACCTCAAATGCAACCTCCGACGAACCCTCTGATTCTCCGAATCACTCAACTACTCTTGACCTGTTTCGATCTAGAAATAGAGATTCAAAGGATGGTTTGTTGGTGAGTTTTTGAATCTATTTCAATTGGGTTTTTGTGCTAGAAATAGTGGTTATAAGCTCTTTGAGAGGAGGGAGTTGGAGGAGGCAGATCCTTTTTGGAGAGGAGGTCGTCTGGTTCGCCGGCGATGGCGACGACACCGAAAGAGGAGAGGGTGGGTCGCTGGTTCTATGGAGGTTTTGCAGCAGATCTCACATGGTGAAAATGTGTTGTTCTTGTTCCTTTCCCCCAATGTTTTCTGAGTCGTCCTCTCTATCTCTTTCCCGTTTATTTTCCGCAGAGAAACTTCTCCGTCCCCTCTCCTGTATTCCTCTCGTTCTCTCTATTTTTTTTCAGATCTTTTTTGTATATTTCTTTTCCCCCTATTTTCATATACAAGTCCCCATTATATATAAATGTGTATTTGCTCTGTAACTTATGTGAAGAAAGTGGGGAAGTAGGGATTGGGACATGAGTGAGTGGGGTGAGGCATGAGTGAAGTGGGGAAGTTGGGTGTTATTATTATTTTTTATTTTTTAGTATTATATATATATATATATAATACTAAAAAATAAAAAATAATAATAACACCCAACTTCCCCACTTCACTCATGCCTCACCCCACTCACTCATGTCCCAATCCCTACTTCCCCACTTTCTTCACATAAGTTACAGAGCAAATACACATTTATATATAATGGGGACTTGTATATGAAAATAGGGGGAAAAGAAATATACAAAAAAGATCTGAAAAAAAATAGAGAGAACGAGAGGAATACAGGAGAGGGGACGGAGAAGTTTCTCTGCGGAAAATAAACGGGAAAGAGATAGAGAGGACGACTCAGAAAACATTGGGGGAAAGGAACAAGAACAACCCATTTTCACCATGTGAGATCTGCTGCAAAACCTCCATAGAACCAGCGACCCACCCTCTCCTCTTTCGGTGTCGTCGCCATCGCCGGCGAACCAGACGACCTCCTCTCCAAAAAGGATCTGCCTCCTCCAACTCCCTCCTCTCAAAGAGCTTATAACCACTATTTCTAGCGCAAAAACCCAATTGAAATAGATTCAAAAACTTACCAGCAAACCATCCTTTGAATCTTTATTTCTAGTTCGATACAGGTCAAGAGTTGTCGAGTGATTCGGAGAATCAGAGGGTTCGTCGGAGGTTGAATTTGAGGTTCCCGTGTCGCTGAGTTTCTATATGAACTCCGTCGCTTGAGTCCATTCGGCGTCGATTTCACCTATTGTAAGTTCATTGGAGATGCTTACAAATAAAGGAGAGATTTTGTTACTAAAGGTGCAATCGTTTATCTCAAAATCTTAGTTTTACGTATTCTGTTTAGATATGGTTTGAGTTCATTTTGGTGAAATTGTTGCACAAAGCACCCTACAACATATATGTTGCTATTTTATTAATTATCTATACGTCAACCTTGATGATATTACTATTGCTTTAAGTTCAATCTTCTCTAGTTTGTTGCTTTACACATTAATGAATATTTGCAGTATTATGAAAGTTCTTCATATTTGATTACTAAAAGAGATTGGCTTAGAGAAATAAGTTCATGAGGTGCCATTGAAATATTTGGTTCATAGTTTTCTTTCTTAAGAAACTGGTCATTTGGACTTAGCACAAAAGAAGTCTTACATTAATATCAAACCTACGAAAGAAACAAAATAATGAACGTTAGCATGATTTGGACGTTTCCTTTTCTTTTTTTTATCTTTTTTTATCAGTCATCGTGATTATGTACACGTCTGCGTAACATAAATATGATTTTCAAAGTAAATCAAGGTACACGTTCACGCGACTTTGACCAAGCTTTCTTAAAAGACTTAAGTGNTTACTATAACTTACACTTAAATTAGAAGAAACCAAGTTTTATATATATATATATATATATAAACATAGGAACAAATCTTATATTCTAAGAATATGAATATTTTTTGTAGTTTTTAATTTTCTTAAATAAAACCTATTAAGATTAAGATAAAAATTTAAAATATTAAGATTAGACCTAAAAGAAATATTTACATAAAAATAGTATAGAATTTGGGTGTGGTAAAAAATTAGTTGTTCACAGACACTATGATGAAACTTTTTCTCCAGTTGCTCGAATGGAGGCAATCAAAATTTTTATTGCCTTTGCATCGTATATGGAATTCAAATTGTTCCAAATAGATGTCAAAAGTACATTTCTGAATGGTTTTCTAAAAAAAGAAGTCTTCGTCAAGCACCCACCTGGATTTGAGAATCATGAGCATCCTGAGCACGTCTTTAATTTGACAAGGCTTTGTATGGGCTAAAGAAGGCTCCTCGCGCTTGGTATGATAGGTTGTTAAAATTTCTTCTAGAAAATGGCTTTACAAGAGGAAAAATTGACAACACCTTTTTTCTAAAGAAACGAGGGAGGAACCTGCTCATTGTGCAAGTCTATATTGATGACATCATTTTTGGAGCAACAATCGACTCTCTGTGTGAGGAATTTGCAAAACTCATGTTAAGTGAGTTTGAAATGAGCATGATGGGAGGAGTTGAATTTATTCTTGGGTTTACAAGTGAAGCAAACACACAAGGGGACAATGGTAAGCCAGCAAAAGTACATTACGGAACTGCTAAAGATATTTGACATAGAAGCATAAAAAATCATTGGTACTCCCATTGTCACATCCACTCGACTGGAAATGGATGAACCTGGTTCTTCTCTGAATGAGACCATGTATAGAGGTATTGTAAATGCCTAATTTTGGCTCTTTTCTTTCTTCTTTTATGTTTATTATTTGTGCATGCGTAGGTTTTAAAGTTTGATTGTAGTTTAACTAAAAAGGTTAAAATAGTTTGGGCTAAGTTGCATTTTTAACCTGATTGGGCCAAAAATTCGGACCAAATCAGTGGCCCAATGGCACTGACCCGGTCCGGAAAAGGCTAGTCAGGGAGGCAAGCAAAACAATGTAGTTTCAGGGCGAAACTACGTCGTTTCATTTAATGAATCAGAGTTTAAATCTCATCCATCCATAGCCCTTTGATCCAACGGCCATCATTTGATCTCTCTTCTAGGTATTTAAGACCTAGAGAGGTCAAAATTTACCCCCAATTTCCCTATTTTTCTTCTCTTCTCTTCTCTCTATTCTCTCCTCTCTCTCCTCCCTTCAGCCAGGCCTACTGCCTAAACCCTAGCGCCGCCGGCCGGAAATCGCCTCACGGCGGCGGCGCACCTCCAAACCACCCCAAAAATTCACAACTTCTTCAGCTCAACCTCCTCTAATCCGAACCCCAAATCCCCATAACCCCTCTCAATCTCCGCAAATCTACCAAATCCAAAACTCTAGCTCACTTTATTTTATTCATTCATCGAGTTTTAGACCTGTCCTTCTCAAAATACTTACATAGGCGTGTAGAGCTCCACATGATCTATCATCCTATGTTGGTTTAACCCCAAAACTCCGACCAAAATCCAGCCAGATTTCGGCAACCATCGCCACTGCCGCGACCACCCAAGACCATCACTGGCCCTTTGTTTTTAGACTATTCCCGACCAAAAATGCTCGTTTCTATATGTTGGTCCCGAACCGCACACGCAAGTATACGTGGTCGTAGCAAGTAATATAATGTTAAATCGAATGTCGAACCCACAGTGACTTGCGTAAACTACTTATTGAATCACTCTAATTGCTATTTAATCGAGCCAAAGCAAAATCCAAGAATATAACTAATTTATTCTATGATTATATGAACTAATTATCAAGTAACGAGAATATTGNAATCTATTAGAACGCACTAAGATTATGATATTTAATTAAGCACGGTGACCAGGTATATTCCTATCCTAACCACAAATCCGCTCCCCTGAAGGGTTAAGATCATGCTCTCTTCAATTCTTCTCTAATCTATATACGGCTTTCCCAAGCATAACATAGATAGTATATAGAACCTAATTGCTGGCAAAACAATTAAGCAATTAAACGCAGAATTGAAGAAACAACCATATATTGAGCGAATTAAAATTAAGGTTAAGTTAATATCGAATAATAATATTCATGGCTAAACCACAACCCCAGAACAATGGGTGTTTAGCCACTCATACTAGAATTAAACAATTGCATAAGCCTTTGCATCAATGGAAAATACTAGATTAAGATGAAGAAAACTGATAATCCTTTGCTTCTTCAATGATCTTGTGTGTATATTCTCTCCAAAAAAAGCGTCCTCCCTCTCCAAGTCGTGTTATTTGGTCTATTTATACGTTTGGGATAAACCCTAAACGTGTAGGAGACTTCTATCCAACCGGAAAACACTTAAAAACCTTTAAAACTCAGAGTTGACTGGACTAGGCACCAGGCGTTAAGCCCCAAACGCCCCCTTAACGCCTGGGCAGGCCTGGCGTTAGGGGTCTAACGCATGGCTAACGCCAGGGTCACCCTGGCCTTAAGGGTCAAATGCCCCCTTAACGCCTGGGCATGTCTGGCTTTAGGGGCCAAACGCCCGGGTATTGCCCGGGCACTCCTTTTCGACTCTTGAGCATATTTTCGATGTTTATGCACCCATTTTAGCTCGGTTTCCATCTCCAATTCACCTACACATGAAATAGACTCCATTATGCACGTATAACGTGTATTTTT
>ML433268.1:0-126300 GCA_005239525.1 Nicotiana knightiana
GAGAAAAGAGCCAGAGATGAAAAAGGAGACCCGTTAAGAGCATGCAAAAAGGCTAGGCTTCATAGGAGAAAAAAGAAGAAGAGAAAGCGCACAGCCTGAGCAGAGTAGCAGAGTCGTGCCACGATTATAAATCAGGCGCTTGTTGGGAGGCAACCCATCCTGTATATCTTTTATTTTTTTTATTTTTTTAAGTGTCGAGTTTTGTGTTGTTTTTATTTTGCAGAGTAGGGGAAGTCTGAGTACCCAAAGTTGAAGCTGAGGGGCATGTTTGAGCTTAAGTGTGGGGTCATCCCGACTCTAAATATTGAGAATCATGTCCGAGCTAGGCCCAAGAGGGTCTCAGGGAGTATTTCTCACCCTTGTGTTAATGTTTTTCTTTGTGATCATGCATCGAGAACTATGCATAACATAAGTGTGGGGTGGGGAAACTACTTTCTGAAGTGATGTGTAATTGTATAAAATTATTTTTTTCTTAGTTAAGAAACGAAAAGTAAAAGAAAAAAATAGAAAAAGCTCGGATTTTTCCCGACGATAGATCTGTTGGATAATTTTCTTGAGGGATAAAGTCCGATTAAAAAACAAAAAACGCCAAAAAGATTTTATTTTATTTTTTTTAGGATAGTTAGGTAGTATCCCTTGGTTTTTCTTTGGGCACCGGTTCTTTTCCAAGGGCGTAACTTGAACCTGACACTTTAAATTTTTTGTTTGAGTAGTTAGGAAGAAACTGAGTAACGTAGAAATACCCATTGACATGTTTGGTGCCGACGTATTAGGTTATGACATACATTCTGTTTTCCCTTGTATTTGGTTTAACATGTGATGCCTGAGTGAAAATTAAATAGCCTATTTTGTGACGCCTTAGCTCAGTTGCTTGACTTGTATGCTACATAGTGTGATATTGCTTAATTCTCTCAATTTTGTGCGCTTGCTTGACTTGAGAGTTGAACAAAACCGTTGTGGTTGAGTCATGTGCAATGTGTGAGTGAGGTTTAGTGATTTTCTATGCTATCCTGTGTAGTTTAGAACTTGCCCCGTGTGTTAATTGAAGCGAAATTGTAAGTTATGCTAGTCTAGGGGATGACATACGCATTTTCTTGCTTGATCATGGATGTGCTTGTCACATGAAAATTAAAAAATTTCATTGCTAGCCCCTTTGAGCCTTTTGACCTTTTCTTTGGTACCCACATTACAAGTCGTACCCCTATTTGGTTCTTAAATTGAGATTTTTGCACTTTTACCTCCTAAGGCACTTAGTCGCTAAAAGAAGTAAGGTGAGATATTGGGGAGTAGCTTTTGAGTGGAGTCATGGAAGGGCCCGTTCGTGCACAAAAATTGTATTCAAAAGTCACTAGGCATTGAATCTTCATGTATGGAGTGTGTGTAGGAAAGAAAAAAAAAGAGAAAAAAATGATAGTAAAAGTATGTACAAAAAGATATACACCTCCAATTTTTATTAATTTGTGCTAGTGAAAATATAGAAGTTCTTAATTGAAAGGGGTCTATGTTGAATATGAGTTGTGGCAAGGGAATTGGTTGAGAAGAATATGTGTTGATTTGTGAAGGTAGTGTATTAAAGTGCTTAGGAGGGTTAGTCACTATTTCTAAATATATCCTACTCGTCCCTTAGCCTACATTACAACCTTAAAAATCCTAATTGATCCTAGATTTGGCTAACTTAAATTAGTCGAGATCTACACTAAAGGAAAGCTTATGGTACGACCACGGGATGCATATGAATTCTTTGTCAGAGTAAGTGAATTTTTTTTCAATTGTGTGATGTCCTTAAATTATGTTCAAAAGCATATTTGAATGTGTGGACTAGTTATATTCACTCTTTATTTGTTGGTGAGGGAACATGATCTCTTGATCAATTGGTAATGTTGTAAACTTTCTTGTTGGGTGATTGCGTGAATTTGAGAGAGCTTAGTGGTTACAAGTCGAATCTTGAGGTTTGGTGTTTGGAAATAGGTTGTTGGTATGATTGAGTAAATTGTATACTTGGGCATGTTTAAAGAAGGGGAAGAATGTGAAATTTTGTATGTTTATACTTGATTGCCGGTATCGATCATAGTCAAGGGGTAAGGTGTGTGATTGAAAAGTAAAATACTCCTTGATAATGAAATTTGTACGTGTTGAAGGGTAGTAGATTGTCCCATTGCTCGAGGACGAGCAAGAGTCTAAGTGTGGGGTGTTGATGTTTAGCTTAAAGTGTATATATTTCTTTGTGTATCGCCTCATATTTTACTTTTGTTTCTTGAGTTTTAAATGTTAAATATGATGATTTATATTAGTTTGAAGTTTTTTTATGTGTAGGAATGATTCGGGATCAATTGGGGGCGAAACGCGCGAAATTAGAGCCAAAATGCAAAAACCGGCTAAAACGGCGATTTTGGGCGCCACATGCAGGGTTGGGCGCCACCTGTGGCGCTGGAGGCAGAAACATTTATGGGGAAGCTCCATGGTGGGCGCCTGGCGCTACCCAGGGCGCCGGTGACGAGATTTTTTCCTATTTTGCCCGGGACATGGTTATTTCGGCTCTAAACCCACCCAACACGTATAAAAGCAAGTCTAAGCTTATTTTTGAGGATTTTCGCGCCACTTTGGAGGAGATATACATACGGAATTGCTAGGGAGCGAAGGATTGTCAATTTCTTCATCTTTTTCTAGTATTTACAATTAATTCAACACTTATGCAATTGTTTGATTTTAGCACGAGTGGCTAAACACCAATTGTTCTGGGGTTGTGATTTAGCCATGAATATTGTTATTCGACATTAGCTTAACCTTGATTATAGTTCACTCAATATATGGTTGTTTCTTCAATTTTGTGTTTAATTGCTTAATTGGTTAGCCAGCAGTTAGGTTCTATATACTATATATGTTATGCTTGGGAAAGCCGTGTATAGATTAGAGAAGAATTGAAGAGAGCGCGATCTTAACCCTTCAGGGGAGCGGATTTGTGGTTAGGATAGGAATATACCAAGTCACCGTGCTTAATTTAATATCATAATCTTAGTGCATTCTAATAGATTAATTTCATAGGAATATAGGCGTTAATCTATTGAGAATATGCGAGTAGTGCTTCGGGAGAAGGCTATGAGAGCATTTATCGATTAATTAGCAACCATGAGTGAATTATATGAAGGGGAGAGTTAACTAGAATACAATACGAGTGGTGAATTGATCACAACCCTGGAATATTTGTCTCTATTGAATACACAACAATCAACTCGTTACTTGATAATTAGTTATTTCTTATAATCGTAGCATAATATAGTTACATTCCTGGATTTTTATTTTGGCTTGAGTAAATAACAATTATAGTGATTTAGTAAGTAGCTTACACAAGTCTCTATTCGTTCGACACTCGATTTATCATTATATTACTTGTACGACCACATATACTTACGTGTGCATTTGGGACCAACAGTGACTTGATACAACTGTACCTAAAGCAGTTTGAGGTATTATAAATAGAAGTGTGGTAGAATGTCTGGTCTGACATAGTACGGTGCTGAAAGTGAAAGTAATTGTATTAAAGTGCTTAGGGAGGTTAGTCACTATATCCAAATATATCTTACCTGTACCTTAGCCTACATTACAACCAAATGAAGTCCTAATTGATCTTAGATTGAATAAGCTCGATTAGTAGAGTAGTACACTACGGGCAAGCCTATAGTGCATCTTTTTGTCATATGAATGGTCTTTTTGAGAGTGAGTGAATTTTGTCTATCTGAGTTCCTAATTGTTCTTAATGTTATTACTTGTGGAACTACTCTCTTGTGTGATTTGAGGGCACTTGATTCATGAAGGAAAGGTAAGTCTTGATCTCTGTATGGAGTAAGTTGAGTAAGTATGAATATTTCACGGCACGTGAGAGTCAACTCATGAGGCAAAGATGTTACACTACTAGGCTCAACTTTTGTGATATGTTCTTGGTGTGGCATGTTAGGGGGGTACTTAGTGAAGGAACCTCTGTAAAGTATGGTGTATTGCTCGGGGACAAGCAATGATTTAAGTGTGGGGTGTTGATAGTATGCTAGATTCATGTAGTTTAGCAATCATTTATGCCCTAACTTTACTATGCTTCACTGTTCTAGGAAGGTTAAATGACGAAAAATGGCTCTAATTATGAATTTTATGTTTTGCAGGAGCAAGTCGTGATTATAAGGACATAGGACAGTGTTTAGAGCTAAATTAAAGCAAGAAAATCCCCTCGGAGTTGAGTGCGTGTGAAAAAAGGAAGAAAAGAAGAGATAAATAGCTTATCCACTCTAGCGTCGGCCAAGCGCGACCTTAGCACGGCCATGCTAAAGCAGAAGAACCTGGGCAGTGTTGAAGTCGATTAGCGTGGCCCAAGCGCGGTCTTAGCGTGGTCACGCTAGTCCAGGAAGCAGCGACAGTGTAAAACGCAATTAGCGCGGCCCAGCGCGGTTCGAGCGCGGCCGCGCTAGTCACTCCGAAATGCGGTAATTTTAGGGGTAAACTTGAAAGTTTGGGAGCAATTCCACTTAACCTATAAGAGGTCCAGCTCACCCTAAAAAAGAGGATATCAAGGTTTTTATAGTTTTGTTCAAGGCAAGAAGAGGCAAGGGGCAAGGAGGAAAATTCGGCATTGAGTTCTACCTTTCTTCTTTTTGTTTTTATCATTCATGATGAATTTTGTTGTTGTTATTATGAAAACAATTATGAGTAGCTAAATTATTTAGTCTAAGGTTTTGATGAAACCTATTGAAGGATGAACTTCTTGTTGTGTGAATATAGTTTGCCCAGTTTAATCTCTATTTGTTCAACTATGTTTCTGTTGTAGTTAATTGATAGGATCCTCAATTAGTTGTGCCTGTTTAGTATGTATTACTCGGGAGAGAGTGCATATTTAGGTAGTTGTTGAACAACACACTCGCAAAGTATATAAGGAATCATTAACCGTGGGTTTAAAGGTGGGATTAGGAATAACGAAACCTTGGGTGAGATTTAAGTGAGCTGTAATAAAAGCCAGCTAGCGTAACTCGGGAGAGTGCGTCTAGTAAATTGTTGTAATTACTCGGGGAGAGATTTACGGTAGTAAGAGTGCTCATGATCGATAGAGGAGATTAGACAAATCTATATGACACATGACAGGAAGGGATTCCATCAATAAGGAAAATCACAACCTTAGATCCTTCTCTTATTTGTTTACAACTCAATCATAGTTAGCTCTTACTTTAATTAATTTTATTCAGTCATAGTTAGTAGAAATATCACCAATTGTTATCCAAAACATCTGGGAAGTTGATTACGGAGAATTCTGTGAGTCTGGCAAAAGTAATTGATAGGTTAATTCCCTGTGGGATACGACTCTGGGCTAAATACCCGGATTATATTTGCAACGACCGCTTTGTCCTTTTTATAAGGCATAGTTGGGTGTGATCAGCAGTGTAAATATCAAGGACATAATGTCCTTAACTTTATGAGTGTTGTGTAAATATTAAGGATATGGTGTCCTTAACTTCATGAATGCGTGTAAATATTAAGGACAAAGTGTCATGTATTTGCACATTCCGTTGTTAAACTTTAGGACATCATGTCCTTAACTTCATATGTGCAGTGTAAATGTTAAGGACACGGTGTCCTTAATTTTACGTGTGTAATGCAAATGTTAAGGACACCATGTCCTTAATATTTACACAGAACTCATGAAGAAAGAGTAACAACGTCTTTTCGTATTAATTTTAATAAAGTAATGATTATTTTTGCTCATTATTAAAAATACTAGATAAAAATTAAATATTATTTTAAAAAGTGACTATCCCATGTTATTTCTACTCAAAAAGGTCTTTGACCAGATATGGCTTGGGCATGTGTCTTGATGGCAGCTAGCCAAGCCCATTTTAGCAATTGTTTGCACAATTTGACATAAAAAAAGATCTTATTTCCTTGAAATCATTAGCTTTTTTTTTTCTGTTTGAAAACATTAAGTGCATTAGCTACTTTTTAGATCGGCTATTGTCCTATGCTTCTGAACCTATATTTATGTACGCATTTGTTATTAAAAAACAGAAGTTTTACTGCGATCTTCGTGTTTAAGCGTGATAACCACATTCTATTATATTATGTAAAAGAACCAGTTCATAAAAAGAGAAAGGCACATAGAAAACGATTTTAGTGATAGTGACAAATTAAATAACCCCACACTTGTGGAATCCTACTGAGTTGTTGTTGTTAATTATGACAAATGAAACAAGAGAAGGCGAAGGATACAAAGAATAGAATTCTTAAGCAACGTTTGGAGGTCCAATATAGTATAAAAGATTTTTAATTTTAAATGCTCTGAACTCCAACAGTCAGTGCTTGACTTTTATATGTAGTTAATTTTTAAACCCCTTTATTGTATTTTGGGGTTCCATTTGTCTAAGCTTTCAACTCGAACACCGATTGCTAGAGTTTATTCTGTGTGTTAGTGTTAGAGATATTTTTGTCCAAATATTTTTTCCTTGATAAAACAGCTACAATAAGCTTTTTCTTTTCTGCAAAAATGCAAAAATTGAGTATTTTTGCACCACCTAAATATCTTACAGTGAGCTTTATGAGGCTTAGGGTTGAACCTTCGTTTTAGGGAAAAGGACAAAAATAATTCTGGTTGATGCCCATTTTTACTAAATTACCTACGTTGCCCCTAAAAATTTTAGAAAGTAAGAAAAGTCTGACCATCCACGCTTAATACCATGAAAATGTGGAAAAGGCTGAAAAAATATAAAGTTATGACGCGGGTAAAAGCTAAAAGCTGCTATTATTAATTTTACATATTCTTCTTCTTCTTCTCGTCTATTTTATTTTTTAGTTTTGTTTTGAGATTTAACATTTCCTTTCTCTGTATCTCTTTCCTTCTTATCCCTTTCAAATCCAACTAAAAATAGAGAGAGCAGCATGTAGTTACTAGGTTCAACTGAATTCGGTATTTTTACGAAGTATAAATTTTTATGTAAAATTTACTAAAGTTATAATAAATAGAAGATATAAATCTATAACATTAAAAAATAATAGGTTCAATGCTAAAAAATTTAAATGATAAACTCATAAAATTAAAATTCTAGATCCGCCTATGATAATCGCACGAACAGATCACCGAAAAACTCTCAGATTTTGGTGTCGCGGCAACCTTCATCTTTTTGCTCTTAACCTCAACATTTATCCACAAAACTCACCAAAATCAGTGACTGGTCCCATCAAAATTAATTCATAAGACCCACTGATATTTAGCTTAAAGTATATATTTTTATATGTATATCACCTCATGTTTTACACGTGTTACGTAGATTTCAGATACAAAATGTATTGATTTATATTAATTCGTGGTATTTTTATGTGTAGGAATCATCCGGAAGAAATTAGGGGCGAAAAGTGCGAGATTAGAGTCAAAATAGAGAAAAAATAGAAAATGTTGAATTTCAGTGCCACTGGCAGCGTCCCACGCCACCTGTGGCGCCGTGGACAGAATGTTCAATTTGACAGCGCGTGGGCCTGCGCCCCATGCTGCACTGACGGTGGTGAACCAAAACGGAGGAAAAATGGGAATGTTGAATTCCGGCACCCCACACCACCCGTGGTGCCGTGGACAGAATGTTCAATCTGCCAACGGCAGCGCCCCACACTGGCCTGGACGCTGGTGACAGAAAATTCTCCAACTTTGCTCGGGACAAGGTTATTTTGACCCTAGACCTACCCAACGCGTATAAAAGCAAAACTAAGCCTATTTTGAGAGGGAAGATGCCACTTTGAAGGAAAAATACACATGAGAAACATCAGGAAGCGAGGATATCTCAGTTTTCTTTATCTTTTCTTAGTATTTTCAATTATCCAACACTTCAGGAATATAGGCATTAATATATTTTAAATAGGCGAGTAGTACTTCAGGAAAATGCTACGAGAGCAATTGTACGATTAATTAACAACCATGAGTGAATTGTATGAAAGGAAGAGTTAACTAGAACACAATAGGATTGGTGAATCGATCTCAACCCTGAGATATTTGTCTCTACTGAATACACAATAACCATTTTGCTGCTTGATAATGTAGTTACTAGTTAGAATTATTGTTTAGTATAATCAGACTTTTGAACTCGGAATGGCTCGATTGAATAACAATCTTGGTGAGTTTAGTGAGTAAGTATTACAAGTCTCTGTGGGTTCGACACGCGACTTATCATCTTATTACTTCTACGACCATGTACACTTGCATGTGCATTTTGGAGCAACAAGTTTTTGGTGCCGTTGCTGGGGACTTGAATCTTGACTACTTTCTAGCTTTAACTATAATTGTTTATTTCGACAAGTTTAACGTTACTTAATTGTTGCTACACTCTCAAGAACCTTGATTGAATGTGAGGGTCAGAAGTCAGGATACACTTCAAGGCTTTGACCTTGAACCTGGGAGAACATTTCACAGGAGGTTGAGGGAAGCAAGGGACACAAATAATCTCCAGGCACTTGTTCAATTTTCTAGGAACATGACAGAGGAGCAGCATATGGAAGTTTAGGAGAGCATGATCCACCTACTACATGCAAATGGGCAGTTTTTCGATTTTTCCCCATGAGGATCCACAACAACACATCGTGAAATTCTTGGAGATTAGTGATACTGATATCACGAATGGAGTCACTCCAGACTAGGTGAGGCTCACACTATTCCCGTTCTCTCTGGTGGGCGAAGAAAAGCGATGGATGAAGGCAGAACCAGCTAATTCAATTACATCATGGAATGATCTGGCAAGAAATTTTTTGGCAAGGTTCTTCCCTTCAACCAAAACTGCAAAGATCAGAAGTGAGATAGCCGCCTTCAAACAGAAATCGGGGGCGTCTTTATACTCATCTTTGGAGAGGTTCAAGTGGATGCTCAGAGACTGTCCTCATCACAATCAGACAAACAAAGTGTTAGCTCACACTTTTATAGAAGGGCTACATTCTGAGACAAAGATTGTGGTAGATGCTACAACTGGAGGTCAAGTGTTGGAGAAAAGATTTGATGATATATATGCGTTATTGAACAAATTATCCAAAAGCAATCCTGATTGGCAAGGATAGATAGGCAGACAAACAATGCAAAAACTTTTAGGGATTCTCGAGTTAGATGTCGTCTCAGCATTATCAACGCAGATTTCCACATTGACCAACCAAGTCAATCAGATGACCTTGGTTATTAACAAGCAACAAGCCCAGCCAGTGCAACAGGTTCAATTATTTTGTGAAGTATGTGGAGAGGGTCACACGAGCGAATTATACCCAGTTAATCCAGAGTCTCTATGTTTTGTGGGTAATACAAATAGGGGCTAGACAAACCAGTATGGGAACACTTACAATCCTAATGGGAGGAACCACTCAAACTTCTCTTGGGGTGGAAATCAAGGTGCTCAGAATCAGTACAGGCCACAAGCACCTCAACAACAATATAGACCAACTCAGGCTGAACAACATGCAAACTCGATGAGTCAGCTTGATGAGATGATGAGGAAATTAACGACTAACCAGCAGGCCTAAGCAGAAGAGATGATGAAGAAATTGATGGCTGACCAGCAGGCCCAAGAAATAGCGATGAGAAATTTGGAGCGACAAATGGGGCAACTTGCCAGTGCCCAAAATACTCAACCAGTTGGAGCTCTTCCAAGCGACACTGAGGCTAATACTAAGGAATCTATTAATTCTATGTCATTGAGGAATGGTAGACAGTTAGAAGAAGTCCAGTCAAAAAAGAGAAAACGGGTGACCTTTAATGAGAACCAGCCACCATAGAGGTAGAATCAGAAAAATCACAGGTCTTAGAGAAGCCATCTAAAGATGCAGTAGCTAAGCAACCCCCTCCATTAGTTGCGAGGCCACCACCCTCGTTCCCTTAAAGATTACAGAAAGTAAAGGATAATGTCGTGTACAAAAAGTTTCTTGATATATTGAAGCACGTGCAAATCAATATTCCACTGGTAAACATCCTGAAAGAAGTGCCCAAATATTCTAAATACATCAAGGACATAGTGGCAAATAAAAGGAGGTTAATCGAGTTCGAGACTGTGGCACTCACTGAGGAATGTAGCTCAAGAATTCAAAGCAAGCTACCTCCGAAATTGAAGGATCCGGGTAGTTTCACTATCCAAATCTCGATTGCTAATCATGCAGTCGAGAGAGATTTGTGTGATCTTGGAGCGAGCATCAATTTGATGTCGTTATCTGTGTTCAGGCAATTGGGGTTGGGTGAGCCGCACCCAACAACGGTAATCTTATAGTTGGTTGATCAATCATTTGCTCGTCCTCAAGGAGTGATTGAAGATGTGTTAGTTCAAGTGGGTTCTTTCATATTCCCTATTGATTTCGTTATCTTGGACTACGAGTCTGATCAGGAAGTCATATTTATTTTGGGGTGTCCATTCTTATACATGGGCCGAGCTATTATTGATGTATGTGAAGGAAAGATAATGATGGGAGTAGGTGGTCGAGTGGAGATATTCAATATGTATAAAGCACTCAGATTGTCAGGCCACTATGAAGAGTTATCCGTGATTTCTATGGTGGAAAACGCTGCTACATCATTAGTGCCTTATATTAGCCCTATAGATCCTCTTGAACGAGCTTTGATTGGGGATGAAGAAGATAGTGAAGACAAGATGATGGTAGAAATTGAGCAAGCACTTGACATGTATTGCAGTTATGTCGATGGGTTTGGGAGATTTGAGGAGTTGGACAGGCCTATCACTCTGACCCCTCCTAATCCATTTATTGAAGAAGCTCCAAAGCTAGAACTTAAGCCCCTTCCAGCGCATCTGCGCTATGCTTATTTGGGGAACTCTGAGATACTGCCAGTGATTATCTCATACAGCTTGACTAATGTACAAGAAGATAAATTACTTAGAACACTTCGCGAGTATAAAAAGGATATAGGGTAGACAATTGCTGACATCAAGGGAATTAGTCCATTATTTTGCATGCATAAAATCTTTATGGAAGATGGACACCGCCCCAGTGTTTAGCAACAAGGGAGGAAAGATGTCGTGAAGAAGGAAGTAATTAAGTGGCTCGATGCAGGTATCATCTTTCCTATCTCTGACAACAACTGGGTAAGCCAAGTGCAATGTGTGCCTAAAAAGAAGGGGAATGATTGTGGTAGAGAATGAGAAAAATGAGCTAAATCCTACTCGCAGCGTGACGGTGTGAAGAGTTCGCATTGATTACAGAAGGATCAACAAAGCAACCCGCAAGGACCACTTCCCACTTTCATTTATTGACCAAATTTTGGACAGATTGGCAAGGCATGAATATTATTGCTTCCTTGATGATTATTCGGGGTATAGCCAGATTGTCATATGCCCAGAGGATTAGTAGAAGACCACTTTTACTTGTCCTTATGGCACTTTCTCCTTCAAGTGAATGCCGTTTAGTCTTTGTAATGCACCAACCACTTTTCAGAGATGCATGATGGCTATTTCCACGATAGGGTGGAAAACTTTGTGGAAGTCTTTATGGATGATTTTTCAGTCTTTGGGTCTTCTTATGATGATTGTTTGAAGAATTTGAGCAAGGTTTTGGCCCGTTGTGAAGAAACAAATCTAGTGTTGAATTGGGAAAAGTGTCATTTTGTGGTGCAAGAAGGCATCGTGTTGCCAGAGTGTCAAGGAACGACATTGAATTTGATAAAGCGAAGGTGGAGGTGGTTGAAAAATTACTTCCACCCATTTCTATGAAGGGTGTCCGGAGTTTCTTGGGACACACAGGATTCTATAAACGCTTTATTAAGGATTTTTCAAAAATTGCTACTCCCTTGTGCAGGTTGCTTGAAAGGGATGTAACTTTCAATTTTGATGACGCCTGCCTGAAGGCATTTGAAGAGCTCAAAAAGAAGTTGGTGGCTGCCCCCATTATTGCGGCACCTGATTGGTCCTTACCATTTGAACTTATGTGTGATGCAAGTGACCATGCTATTGGGGCAATGCTAGGCCAGAGGAAGGACAAGATGTTTTATTCCATCTACTATGCGAGTAAGACTCTTGATGATGCATAGTTGAATTACACCACCACTGAAAAGGAGTTGTTGGCCGTTATTTGGGACTTTGAGAAATTCCAGGAATACTTGGTCGGAACAAAAATAGTCCATACCGATCATGCGGCAATCATGTATTTATTTACAAAAAAAAAAAGAATCCAAGGCTAGATTGATACGCTAGGTTTTGTTGTTGCAGGAACTTGATGTAGAAATACGAGATAGAAAGGGCACAGAAAACCAAGTAGTTGACCATCTATCAAGGTTGGAAAATCATGACCACGTGGAGGAGGGTGGACAAATTAAAGAGGCATTTCCTGATGAGCAGCTTTTTGCTATTACCCAAGACCCTCCCCTATGGTACGCGAACTATGTGAACTATCTTGTGAGTGGGGTACTTCCTTCTGAAATTGAATCTGAATCTAGGAAGAGGTTTTTACATTATGTGAACTTCTACTACTGGGATGAGTCATACTTGTACAAGAAATGTGCTGATCAGTTGAAGAGGAGATGCATTCCAGAAAAGTAGGTGGACTTAGTGTTGTATTATTGTCATGCATCATCCTATGAGAGCCATCATTGAGGCAATAGAACAACTACAAAGGTATTACAATCTGGGTTCTTTTGGCGAACATTATTAAAGGATGTCCATGCATTTGTTAAGAAGTGTGACCCAGTGTCAAAGAACATGAACAATCACAAAGAGGCATGAGATGCCTTTGAACAACATCCTGGAGGTCGAGATTTTTAATGTGCGGGGGATAGATTTTATGGGACCATTCCCATTATCCAGAGGAAACAAATACATCTTGCTAGCGGTTGACTACTTGTCAAAATGGGTAGAGGCAATCGCATTGCCAACAAATGATGTTATGGTGGTAACAACATTTGTGAAAAAGAACATATTTTCGAGGTTTGGGACTCCCGTGCCTTGATTAGTGATGAAGAGACACATTTTTGCAATCCGTTGTTGAATAACCTTCTATCTAAATATGGAGCCTGCCATAGAGTTGCTACGACATATCATCCTCAAACAAGTGGACAAGCTTAGGTGTCTAACAGAGAAATAAAGAAAATATTAGAGAAGACAATGAGTGTGAATAGGAAGGATTGGGGTGAAAAGTTAGATGATGCTTTTGTGTGCATATAGAACTGCATACAAAACATCATTGGGGCATCTCAATATAAGCTTGTTTATGGGAAAGCATGTCACTTGCCTATTAAACTTGAACACAAGGCGTGTTGGGCCATTAAAAAGTTGAATATGGACCTTGAAGCCAGGGGCAAGAAAAGACTCTTGCAGTTGAATGAGTTAGATGAGTTCAGGTTGCACTCTTATTAAAATGCTAAGCTTTACAAAGAGAAAACGAAAAGATGTCATGACAAGCGTAACAAGCTGCGCCACTTCCAATCGGGCCAACAGGTACTATTGTTCAAGTCTAGGCTCAAGTTGTTTCCTGCGAAGTTAAAATAGAGATGGCCAGGTCCATTTAAGGTAGTTAGAATCACTCTGTATGTTGCAATTGATCTGCGCACTTTAAATGGTGAAAGAAAACTTTTAGTAAATGAACACAGATTCAAGCACTATTGGAGAGGAATCATTGATCGTGAGAAGACCAAAGTAGTACTCGTTGATGAGTAAGCGAGGCCATGCGTCATACCACGGCGTTAAACCAGGCGCTTGTTGGGAGGCAACCTAATTTTTATTGCTTTCATAGCTTAGTTTTTTAAATTATTTTAGTTAGAGTAGACTAGAGTTTACATTTTCTTTGTAGGCACATAATTTATAGGTAGAATGAATTCGGGCATATAAATTGGATATATAAAGGGCTCGGGGGATCGGGATATTATTTTTTTAAAATCGCGAATCAGCGCCCAGGTCAGTGCCCCACGCTACCTAGGGCGTCCTTTACAGAATGTTCAAACCCCTCAGCGCCAGGCCTAGCGTGGGGCGCTGGGCTAAGGGTGCAAGTGAGTTTATTTATTATTATTTTTTTTGGTTATTAGGATCATACCCATACCCATAAAACCCGACCCATATAATCATATATCAACCCACCTTAAAATCCATACCCATACCCATCTTAAATTAAAACACAAATCCAACACCTTAATTCTATTTCTCTCTCTCACACTCACCTTAACTCTCTCCCTCTCTAAAGTTTCTGTCGCGCTTCTTCACTCCTCTTCTCTCTCAATTTTCTCAAGCTTCCTTCTTGATCTCATCCTAAATCCTACAGGTATGTCTTATTCTTCTTTTTCTTCTTGTTATTTTAATTTATAGATGAGAATAAACATCCCCCTACCAAATACCCTAATCCCAAATTTTTTCGCTAAGTTGCTTCTTAAGACTTGTTCTATGGTGGTTGGCCCGAATGTGGGACAAAATTGGTTTGTGGTTATATTGTATACAGAGTAGTAAAATAGAATCCGCTCTACTTTGTTTAAATTTGGGAGGATCGACATGTTCCACTATTGTTAAACTAAAGTGCACACACTTCATGCCCACAAGGTGTTTGTTCAAATGTTTGAATGAGTATTTTGTGCACCAGTGAAGTCTGAATAATCGAGTGTGGTTGTATATGATATTGGGCTAAGTGGGGTTTGTGGGGATTATTTTACATACTTGGGAGCTTGGTTTTAATGCACACATGTCACCCACACCATGTATCATATATGATGTATGTTTTAGCATGTTGTAGAGTTAGCTAATTTAATGTAGTTGTAGTAGTTGTAGAAATTAAGTACCATATGCCACTTGCTTGCATTGAGGTTAATTCACTTCGCCATGATCAATCACTTGTTTGTGTGGCACGGTTAGTGTCTTTTAGCTATTGTGCTACATGGGGAAGTCTTGACTACCCATTGCCTTGTGGTGCACACTTCTGCGTTTTAAACCACGATTGTGAGTATATACATTGAGCCTTCAGTTTTAAGTGTGGGGTCATTTTTGACTCGCGCGACAACCTTAAGCGAATTTCTAGATTCGTTCTCATATTCATGCTTATTTGTGTTGTAGGTTGCTATGACTATTGATAATGCAAACAAAGGTAAAGGAATAGGAAAGTCCTCCAGCACTGCCCCTGCACCCAAAAAGCGCAAGCAAGGAGAAGGATCCTCGAGGCAAGCTAAAGGGAAACAAGTTGTCGAGGGATCACAACAGGTATCATTGCAACCAGGGCCTCAGTTAAAACTAGTCAGTGATGCTGCTATCGCATGGCATAGGGACTTTGTGCCATATGGACGGTACGTCGAGATGGGGATTAATGTGACAGCTTTAGAAAAGAACTTCCCGGACGTGCTTGGACGGTTGCGAGAATTGCACATTGACAAAATCATAGAATGCCCCGGCCATGCAAATTTGAGCATAGTGTGGGAACTGTACGCCAACTGGAATGCGGACTTGTTCAGACCATATGTCCGTGGAATAGACATTCCACTGAATAGGCGGGACTTATGTGAATTTTTGGGGGTTGAGAACTCCGACCCAAGGAGGCTTAAGAAATTTGTCAAAAGCCCAAGCTACATGGCGATACGTCACACTCTTTGTGAAATCGATTCAAATTCCAAGTGGGCCAGAAAGCAAGGAGATATCCATATTCTGATGGTTCGCTCTGATTTCAACAAGACCACCAAAGTCTGGCAGCATTTTGTACAGGCCCGACTCATACCAGTTGAACACAACAGCGAATGCACTTGAGCAAGAGTGTGTGTGATATTCTTTTTGATGACTGGGAGACCTATTAATGTGGGTGAGATCATGCTGGGAGAGATGGCCCACGATTTGGGTGGCAGATTATGAGGTTTTTCTTCAGCAACTTGCTCACGCAATATATGCTCTCCCGGGCGGTGCTGGAATACCCCGGGTATGACAAGGTGGTGGAGGCTCCTAAAGGGCTGTTGGACATCACATATTTGTTGGAGACCACGTCTAAGCTCACTCAAGTAGCACCGAATGAAAGAGACGAGAACTTCAACAGATATCTCTATAACTCCTTAGATGTAATCATGAGCAGGATGGATGTATCAGACGAGGAGTGTATGCATTTACGCAATGACATGTCTAGTTCCTCCAAAGAGATGTTGGGGATTTCCCCTGGCAGCCCCATTCACCCATCGGAAGATGAGAACAATCCTAAAGGCTCCGACACGGAGGATAAGATTGGTGATGATGTCACAAGGCGGATGACTTTAGTGCCCCTGGGACCAGATGATGATGTGCCAGGAGCTGCGGATGGAGGGCATGCTAAGGAGGAGGACTCCAACTGACAGGGATTTTTCTTTTCACCCTACTTTGCTTTACATTTTTACATGCCTCGGGGACTATGCATATGCTAAGTGTAGGGTGGGAGAGATACTACTTGTGATGTACATTGTATAAATTGTATCAGTTTGTTTCTTTTATTAGCTTTTACTTAGTCTAGTTTGTTCTAGGAAAAGAAATAAAAAAATGCAAAAAGAAAAAAAAATTAGAAAAAGCTCAGACTTTTCCCGATGATGGATCTGTTGGACAATTTTCTTGAGGGATAAAGTCCGACTAAAAACACCAAAAAGATTTTTTCTTCTTAGGATAATTAGGTAGTATCCCTTGATTTTTCTTTGGGCGCCGGTTCTTTTCCAAGGGTATAGCTCGAACCGGGTACTTTATTTTTATTAGGAGTAGGTTAGGAAGAAACTGAGTTGCTCTGAGATACCTAGTGACATGTTTGGTGCTGGAAAATTTGGTTATGACATGCGATCTATATTCCCGTGCATTTGGTTTGAATTGTGATGCCTAAGTAAAGTAAATAGCCTATTTTGTGACGCCTTTTCTCAGTTGTTCGACTTGTATGCCACATAGTGCATTATTGCTTAAATTTCTCGATTATATGTGCTTGCTTGACTTGAGAGTTCAACAGAACTGTCTTGATTGAGTCATGTGCAATGTTTGTGTGAGGAATTATGATTCTCTGTGCTATCCTGTGTAGTCTAGAACTTGCCCCGTGTGTTAATCGAAGCGAATTTGTTAAGTTGTGCTAATCTAGGAGATGATGTAGGTGTTTCTTTATTGAGCATAGATATGCTTGTCACTTGAAGATAAAATTTTCTGTTGCTGGCCTCTTTGAACCTATATATCTTTTATTTGGCATCCACATTACAAGCTGTACCCCTATTTTGTTCTTAATTGAGATTGTTGAACCTTTACCTCCTAAGGCACTTAGTCGCTAAAAGGAGTAAGGTGAGAGATTGGGGAGTAACTTTCGAGTGGAACCATGGAAGGGCCCTTTGGTACATTAAAGTTGACAAAAAAAGGATCACTAGCCGATGAAACTTAATCTATGGAGTGTGTGTAGAAAAAAGTAAAATAAAAAGAGAAAAAGAAAAAAATTCAAGAAAACAAATGATAGTCAAATAATGTAGAAAAACACATACCTCTTAATCTTACTTTGTGCAGTGGGAGTATAGAAGTGCTTAATGAAAATAAGGTCTATGTTGTATATAGTTTGTGGCGAGTGAATTGGTTGAGAAAAATATGTGCTCGATTTGTGAGTGTGTGTTTTAAAGTACTTAGGAGGGTTAATCACTATTCCTAAATGTATCATATCCGTCCTTTAGCCTACATTACAACCTTAAAGTCCTAGTTGATCCTAGATTTGGCTAGCTTAGATTAGTAGAGATGTACTGCAGGCAAGCTTATGGTACGACCACGAGATGCACATGAATTCTTTGTGAGAGTGAGAGAATTTTGTTCAATTGTGTGATGTCCTTAATTTATATTTAAAAGCATACTTGAATGTGTGTACTGTTCTATATTCACTCTTTTGTTTGTTGGTAAGGGCACATGATCTCATGAAGGATTGGTAATGTTATAAACGTCTCATGTTGGGTGAATGCGCGAGTTGAGGGTGCTTAAGGGTAACAAGTCGGCTCTTGAGGTAGGGTGGTTACGGATAGGTTGTTTGAATTGATTGAATTGAAATGGATATATTTGGGCATGTTTCAAATGAGAAGAATGTGAATTTTGTATATTTTAATGCTTGATTGTCGGAGTCGATCATAATCAAGTATAGAGCGTATGGTTAAAAATTTAAGTGTTCCTCTATAGTTGAGATTTGTAAGTAGTTGGGGTATAGTTGATAGTCCCATTTCTCGAGGATGAGCAAGAGCCTAAGTGTGGGGTGTTGATATTTAGCTTAAAGTATATATATTTAGATGTATATCACCTTATGTTTTACTAGTGTTTCATGGATTTCGGATGTAAAATGTATTGATTTATATTAATTCGTGGTGTTTTCATATGTAGGAATTATCCGGAAGAAATTGGGGGCGAAAGGTGCGAGATTAGATCCAAAACGGAGGGGAAATGGGGGAATGTTGAATTCTAGCGCCACAGGCAGCACCCCACGCCACTTGTGGTGCCGTGGACAAAATGTTCAATTTGCCAGCGCCAGCACCAGTGCCCCACACTGCCCTAGACGTTGGTGATGGGAATTTCTCTAACTTCGCGCGGGACAAGGTTATTTCGGACCTAGACCTAACCAACGTGTATAAAATCAAGACTAAGCCTATTTTGAGAGGGGAGACGCCACTTTGAAGGGAAAATACACACGAGAAACATCGGGGAGCGAGGATATCTCAGTTTTCTTCATCTTTTCTTAGGATTTTCAATTATTCCAACACTTATGAAATTGTTTGATACTATCATGAGTGGTTAAAATCCATAATTTTGGGGTTGTGATTTAGCCGTGAATATTGTTGTTTAACGTTGACTTAACCATAATTATAATTAACCAATATATGGTTGTTTCTTCAATTCTATGATTAATTGCTTAATTGTCTGGCCAACAGTTAGGTTCTATTTACTATCTATTCTATGCTTGGGAAAGCCATGCTGAGATTAGAGAATAATTAAAGAGAGCACGATCTTAACTCTGAGGGGGGCGGATTTGTGGTTAGGATAGAAATATACCTAGTCACCATGCTTAATTAAATATCGTAATCTCAATGTGTTCTTAATAGATTGATTTAATAGGAATATAGACGTTAATCTATTATGAATAGGCGAGTAGTACTTTGGCAGAAGGCTACGAGAGCAATTGTTCAATTAATTAACAACCATGAGTGAATTGTATGAAAGGAAGAGTTAACTAGGACACAATATAATTGGTGAATTGATCACAACCCTCGAATATTGTCTCTACTGAATGCATAACAACCATTTGCTGCTTGATAATGTAGTTACTAGTTAGAATTTTTGTTTAATATAATCACACTTTTGAACTCGAATTGGCTCGACTGAATAACAATCTTGATGAATTTAGTGGGTAGTTAATATAAGTCTTTGTGGGTACGACATTCGACTTATCATCTTACTACTTGTACAATCACGTATAATTGCGTGTGCGTTTTGGTGCAACACCCACCAAAATAAGAAAATGAAAACCCACATAAATCATATACATATGAGCAATGAGTTTTTATACAACGTCAAGAGTAGCTTCACTGAAATTAAGGTAACACAGAATAGCAGTGTTTATCAAAGAGCTAATAATATGCTCGGAATCGTTGAAAAAGATATATCGGAGAACTCCAAGGTGTTGGATTAAATAAGATTCTTTAGTGCTTCAACTATAATATTGGTTCTTGTACAAGTAAGTTGAACTTGTAAATTTTGATATCAACCAATAGTCTAACTATATTTTCAGTGCTTTAACTATAATATCAAACGATTGGATCTGAATTTTTAATGGCAAGGCAGCTGTGGGAAGTCATTTGGGACAATACCGGTATGGAATTGCAGCAACTACTCACCGTGTGTAATCGTGGGTGGCATCTTCATACTATTCTTTCACTTTCCATCTTGGTGTTTTGAGAAGATTGTGATTACGGTATTTCGAGTAAATAATCAATTTGATGAAACTATGAGAAGAGTTGGTGGTTTGTTGGTAATGAAGATGGGAGACAGTGGAATGTTTGGTGACCCCCTATGTGTGTGAATGTGAGGGAGTTTGCGTCAGTGTTTGTGTATTATAAATTTTGTAACATTGGGGAGAGGAGACGTGTTCTTTCTTTCTTTTCCTTGGATTTCCTTTTTTCATTTCTTTCTATTTATTTGATCTATTTTAATTTAGAAATAAAATCAAAGAGATTAAAACTAAAACAACAAAATAAGATTGGTAACTGTATACATGTAAAATTGAGGGTAACATATACCCCGATTTCCCCGTGGGTCAAACGAAGCGAAAATATGACTACATGGGATCAAAATCAAAATCAGGGACTTCTCGTACCAGGGGTCGAACGGAGTCCTCGTCACCGGGCCTGGCAAGAAAATACTCCCCAGACCCAGAGTGAGCTCCTAAACCTCGGTAAGCACTACGAACCATTGCACATGACTGACAAAAAGTTGTGATATCCACGCCAAATCGGATATCACGGCGCGAATCTCGCCCGATGTCGGTAGCATATTAGTAATTGATGAGGAGGATTTTTTACCTTTTTTAGAGTTATACTAGGGATGACACTCTCCTACTATATAAAGGAGAAGATTTTTATTTCAATACACATTGTAACACGCATATCAAAGTAATATAAACTTGTTTCTTTGCTTCCTAGTTATTCAAAATTTCTTATTTTAGGGTGTGTTTGGTATGAAGGAAAATATTTTCTATGTTTGGTTAGCTTAAATGTTTTGGAAAACATTTTCCTTATGAGCTCATTTTCCTTCAATTGGAGGAAAATATTTTCCTTACCAAGAGAAGGAAAAATATTTTCCAAACCTCCTTCTCAACCTTCCTCACCCCACCCCCTCTCTCCGAAAAGGCTTTTTTTCTTTTCAAATTTCAGTTTTTCCGTTACCAGCCACCCTACTACCCCTCCACCCCACCCCAACCCCGCAAAAAAATTATTTTTTTACTTTTTTTTTTTACAATTTCAAATTTCTATTTTTTCGTTTTTATGCACCACCCCACCCTCACTGCCCCCACCCCGCACAAAAAAAAATTTACTTTTTTTTCAAATTTCTATTTCTTTTTCATTCCCCCCTCCCCCCCAAAAAAAGTATTTTTTAATATATTTTTCAGTTTTAGTTTTTTATTTTACGGTTTAAAGATTCAAAATTTGCGGTGTCAAAAGTTTAGCGATTCAGAAATTTATGAAATTTGTGGGTTTAGAAGGTTGTTGGTTCAAAAGTTTATGGCTTCATATTTATTATATCTAAATTATTTATGAATACTCTTGAGAAGTCATTTTCCTTAATTTGCGTGTCAAACACAGGAAAATGAATAAGATTACTGCTTGTTTTCCAAGAAAATATTTTCCGTTATACCAAACACACCCATAATCATAGTTCTTCATACACATTTGGCTCCAAATCGAGGATCCGATCGAGGTCAGAACTATTATCAAGCTTAAATCCGAGTCCGAACTTAACGTCACAACTGGTTTGGTTATTTATTTTATCTTTGATTCGTTTATCTAACATTCTTGGTTACTTGTGTTGAACCAATCCACATATCCTTAAAATCGCGTACAAATTTAATTGCTATCCACTTTAAGGGTAAACAATTTGGCGCCCATCGTGAGGCTAAGGATAATAGGTGGTGGTTTGATACAAACTTCCAAAACACACTTTATTTTACGCTTGTTCTTTATGGTTTCAGTTTCACGATAGCTAAAAAATGTCAAACTCTCAATCTACTCACTTGAACGTTGATGTTGAGTCTGGCCATCATGGAGAAAACAAAAATATGGTGCCTGGAAATGAGGTACCCCATGTTGATCCCAACGGAGTCATAGTTTCAAACCCAGTCGATGCTAACTCACATGTGGCGATCGACGCCAACCTGCCTATCGACCCCGAGAACAGTGTTCGTGGAACAGCCCGACCAACGACTCAAGGAGTGCCCGAAGGCAAAGGCGACGGAGTCAGTCTACGAGTGATCTTCGAAATGTTACAGGCCCAACAGGCAGCGACAGCGCACCAACAAAATCAAAGTCGCGCCCCCAGCATGGTAAAGCCTGAACTATTTCGGTAAAACACCCGGAGAAATGAGCAGATCACCGAAAGGCCGACTAGAACTGAAAGCAGTGTCAGCCCCGAAGTAATGAAGATGATTGAAGCATTAATGAAACGGGTGGAATTAGGTGAAAAGAAAATTGAGATAAACGAAAAGAAGGTAGAGACATATAATTCCCGGGTTAATCAAATCCCACGAGTTCCTCCAATACTGAAAGGTCCGGACTCTAAGAAATTTGTCCAAAAGCCTTTTCCTCTGAGCGCGGCACCGAAGCCAATCTCGAAGAGGTTTCGTATGCCTGATATTCCAAAATATAACAGAACCACGAATCCAAATGAGTACGTGACCTCCTATATGTGCGCTGATAATAGGCTTGATTCATATAATTTAGCGACTATTTATACCCCAACTTTACTATGCTTCACTGTTCTAGGAAGGTTAAATGACGATGAAATGGCTCTAATTGTGGATTTTATGTTTTGCAGGAGTGAGTCGTGCTTATGAGGACTTAGGACAGTGCTTGGAGCTAAATTAAAGAAAGAAAAGCCCCTCGGAGTTGAGTACGTGTGAAAGAAGGAAGAGAAAAAGAGAAAAATAGTTGACCTGCTCTAGTGTGGGACAAGTGTGGCCTTAGCGCGGCCACGCTAGAGCAGGAGAAACAGGGCACAATGAAGTGCCATTAGCGCGGCCGCGCTAATCCAGAAGAAACAGGACAGAGTAGATTGCATTTAGCGCGGCCAGTAGTGCGGTTCGAGCGCGGCCGCGCTCGTCCATCCAGACATGGTAACTTCTAGGGGAAATTTTGGAATATCGCTAGTAATTCCACTTAACCTATAAAAGGTCCAGCTCGCCCAAAATAGAGGATATTAAGGTTTTATCAGTTTTGTTCAAGGCAAGGAGCGGAAAGAGGCAAGGAGGATAATTCGGCATCGAGTTCTACCTTTCTTCCTTTTGTTTTTATCATTCATGATGAATTTTGTTGTTGTTATTATGAACACAATTATGAGTAGCTAATTTATTTAGTATAGGGGTTTGATGGAACCATTTTAAGGATGAACTTCTTGTTGTGTTAATATATTTTACGCAGTTGTATCTCTATTTGTTCAACTACGTTCTTGTTGTAGTTAACTGAAGGGCCCTCAATTAGTTGTGCCTATTTAGTATGTATTACTCGGGAGAGAGTGCATATTTAGATAGTTTTTGAACATCACCACTCCCAAAGTATACGAGGAATCAATAACCGAGGGTTTAAAGGTGGGATTAGGGATAACGAAACCTTGGGTGCAATCTAAGTGAGCTATAATAAAAGTCAGCTAGCATAACTCGAGAGAGTGTGTCTAGTAAACTGTTATAATTACTCGGGAGAGAGTTACGGTAGTAAGAGTGCTCATGATCGATAGAGAAGATTAGGCAAATCTATATGACACATAACAGGAAGGGAGTCCATCAATATGGTAAATCATAACCTTAGACCCTTCTCTTATTTGTTTACAACTCAGTCTTAGTTAACTCTTAGTGTGATTAATCTTATTCAGTCATAGTTAGTAGAAATATCATCAATTGTTATTCAAAACATCTGGGAAGTTGATTAAGGAGAATTTAGTGAGTTTGGAAAAAGGAATTGATAGTCTAATTCCCTATGTGATTCGACTTTGGGCTAAGTACCCGGATTATATTTGCAACGACCGGCTTACTCCTTTTTATAAGGCATAGTTGGGTGTGATCAAATTTTGGCGCCGCTGTCGAGGAATTAACGGCGTTGTCAATTACAGTTGAAAGAAATAAAAAAATCTTAGTGTAATCAATTTTCTTCCTTTTCAATCCTTAAATTGAAATTTTAATGTTTGCTAACTTGGTTGTACAGGTGCATCCCTAGAAACTCATCGAGAACTGGTGAAGTGTTTGAGCATTATTAGATCCCGAGAAAGTTTTCAAGGCCTTGAATCGGGCCAACCAGAAAAGCAAACAACAACAATCAACTGAACAACCTGAACCAAACATGGCAGATCTGGTGAGCAACAAAAACGATAATGGGGATAACGTGGTAGACCCAGCTGCGTAGCCAGAGACTGCCATATATGACTGGGCACAACCCACAACAGAGAACTTGGCCACATCGATAGTAGTCTTGCAGATACAGGCTGAATCTTTTCAAATCACAAACAACATGTTGCACTTGTTCCAAACAAGGAACTATTTTTGAGGTCATACATTGAAGATCCTCAACAACACTTGAAGAATTTCCTATCAATCTACAAAACTCAAAGGTATCCCAACGTGACTCAGGAAGCAATAAAGTTGTTGTTGTTTCCATTCTCGGTGACAGGAGCAGCCCAGACTTGGCTAAATTCACTCCCTATCAGTTCCATCACTACATGGGAGGAGTTAGTCAAGCAATTTGTGAACAAGTTTCATCCACCCAACAAGACTGCTCAGCAAATTGATGAAATTTTGAGCTTCAAATAGAAACCAACGAAAACAATGCAAGAAACATTGGAACGATTCAAAGCGTTGTTGGTTATATGTCCGCGCCACGGTATTCCAGAGCATATGTTGGGGCAGCAATTTTAAATGGGTCAGGTAGATAGCGTGAAGGCTAATGTTGATGCTTCAGCTGGTGAAGCATTCTTGAGAAAATCATGGAGAGAAAGTCAGATCCTGCTTGATAAGATGGCACAGAATTCGGGGTGGACAACCAGGACTGCACCCATCACTCCAGTAGTTCACTCAGTGGCCTTAGATCCAGCCAACACTCTTGCTAAAAATATGGTCACCTTAATGACACAAATGAGCATACTCACCAAAAAGGTGGAAGAGTCAGGGCATAAGCAGCAAGTGCACATTGTAGATACAACCAATGGGGGCTTATGCACATCTTGCATTAGTCAGTCAATTGGTAACCAGTGGAATGATGAAAGCGATCACCATTACTACCCTGAGAACATGAATTATGTATCTAATTATGGGGGCCAGAGACAGGGTGGTCAGAATTGGGGCCAGCAGAATCAGCCCTACAGGCCAGGCCAGCCGCAGCACAACAATTGAAATATGGGAGCCATGCAACCTCACGGTAATATGGTGCCCTACCAAAGGCCACTGAGGTACAACAACCAAAATCAGCAGTTGGGTTATCATCCTCTTCAGCAGCAACATGGTGGGAGACAGGAAGATGGGTTTGCTAAACTCGAGGCAATGATGCAGCAGGTTATTGTGTCAAATGCAAAAGTGTCTGAAAGAGTAGATGCACATGAGTCAGCCATAAAAAACAATGAAGTGCAATTGGTTCAGATTTCGATGTCATTAAATAATCGTCCTCACATGACATTACCTGCAGACACTCAGGTAAATCCAAAAGATTAGGGCCCAAAGCAGCTGATGGTAGTGAGTTTACATAACGGTAGAGACCTAAAATTGGAGCAAGAGAGGGATCGAGAAAGCAGATAGGCTGACACTTGTACCAGTGCCCATTGAGCTAGATGATTCAACAAGACTGACAGAGGTGACAGTGAAACCTACCCAGAAAGAAACCAACACACATATTGAAACTGAGAAAGAAGCTGAGACAGCCAAGGAGCCGGTAGTAGAGGTAGTGTCTAACAAAGAGAAAACCCAAATCATCGGGTAGAAGAGACCTCCAACACCATTCCCACAGAGGCTGGCCAAGTACCAGAAAGATGAGAAATACAAGAAGTTTTTGTAGATGTTGAAAAAGATTCAGGTAAATATTCCATTGATTGATGCTTTGAAGGACATGCCTGGTTATGCAAAAATGATGAAGGAATTAATGTCCCGAAAATTCGATTTCCAATACTTAGCCAAAGTGATTCTAACTCAGACCTGCAGTGTTGTGGTGACTAGACCAGTTGCTGAAATGTTTTCTGACCCAGGGAGTTTCACAATTCCCTGCACCTTTGGTAACTTTGCCTTTGCCAAGGCACTATGTGATTTGGGGGCCAGCATTAATCTTATGCCCCTGGATATCTACAAGAGGTTGGGGATAAGAAGAGCTAGACCGGCGTCTATGTTGTTGTAACTGGCCGACAGATTTGTGAAAAGACCCTCAGGTATTCTGGATGACGTGTTAGTGCAGGTAAGGAAATTTGTGTTCCCTGCAGATTTTATAATTCTTGATTGTAGGGTGGATGAAGAAATTCCCATAATTATGGGAAGGCCGTTCTTGTCCACAGGTAGATCTCTCATTGATTGTGAAATTGGGGAGCTCAAGATGAGGTTGAACGATGAGGAGATAACATTCAACATGCAGAAATCTATGAGGCGGCCAAGTAAATTTGCCAATTGTTCTCTTATTGATGTCGTGGATGTAATCCTGGAAGAGGATGAGGAGACCTTGACTATTAAGGATCCTCTTGCTGCATGTCTTATGAATTTAGATGAAGTGAATGGGGAATAATTGGCAGAATGGGTGCTGGCCCTTGAGGGAAAAGGTTTTTGGAAGAGATCACTTGAAGTTGAGCCCCTACACTTGGAAAAAAGAGAAACTCCCCCAGCCAAGCAATCCATAGAAGAACCACCAAAGCTAGAGTTGAATCCACTGCCCGTCCATTTCAGGTACGCGTTCCTAGGACCTATCTCCACATTACCTGTTATTATCTCATTCAATTTATTAGATGTGCACGCACAACAACTTTTGCAGGTACTCACGTAGTGCAAGACTGCCATTGGGTGGACCATGGCAGACATAAAAGGGATCAACCCAGCGTATCGTATGCATAAAATTCTGCTGGAAGAGGAGCACAAACCTTCCAGGGAACACCAAAGAAGGCTGACCCCCAATATGAAGGAAATGGTGAAGAAGGAGATTATTAAGTGGTTAAATGCTGGATTCATTTCCCCCATCTTTGACAACAACTGGGTTAGCCCGGTGCAATGTGTTCCTAAGAAGGGTGGTATGACGGTGGTGAAAAATGATAACAATGAGATGATCTCTATAAGAACCATCACAGGCTAGAGAATTTGCATGGACTATAGGAAATTAAATCTGGCCACCTGGAAAGACCACTTCCCACTTCCCTTCATTGATCAGATGCTTGACAGACTGGCAGGGAGGTCTCACTTCTGTTTTCTGGATGGGTACTCAGGGTACAACCAAATCTCCATTGCACCAGAAGACAGAGAAGACCTCGTTCACATGATCATATGGGATTTTTGCCTTCCGGAGGACTCCCTTTGGCCTATGCAATGCACCCACCACATTCCAAAGGTGCACGATGGCCATATTCACCGACATGGTTGAAGACATAATGGAGGTATTCATGGATGATTTCTCAATGGTGGGAAATTCATTCGATGACTGCCTTACAAATCTGACCCGAGTGTTGAAGAGGTGCATCGAGACTAACCTTGTACTCAACTGGGAAAAGTGACACTTCATGGTACAAGATGGTATAGTCGTGGGACACCTGGTATCAAGCAAGGAATCGAGGTGGATCGGGATAAAGTTGATGTGATAGAAAAGCTTCCACCTCCCACATTAGTCAAAGCAATCAGGAGCTTCCTCGGGCATGCTGGTTTCTACCGGAGATTCATCAAAGACTTCTCCAAAATTTCCAACCCTCTATGTAAGTGGTTAGCAAAAGATCACCCTTTCGTGTTTTCTGACAATTGCAGGGTAGCATTCGAGGAGTTGAAGAAGAGGCTAGTCACAGCACTCATCATTGTTGCCCCCGACTTGGAGCAACCATTCGAACTCATGTGTGACGCCTGTGACTATGCAATGGGAGCAGTGCTAGGAAAACGGAAAGAAAAAATAATGCACCTAATTTACTACGCAAGTAGAACATTGAGTGGAGCCCAACTGAACTACACTATGACTGAAAAGGAGATGCTGGCAGTGGTGTTCGCCTTCAACAAGTTCAGATCATACCTGATTGGCTCTAAGGTAATTGTATACACTGATCATGCTGCTCTAAGGTACTTGATTGAAAAGAAGGAGTCTAAACCGCGCCTGATTCGTTGGGTGCTGCTACTGCAACAGTTCGACCTGGAGATTCGAAACCGTAAGGGCACGGACAACTAAGTCGCGGATCATCTATCGCGACTTGAAGGAGCTGAAAACTCAGTTGAGGCAGAGGATATTCTGGAAACCTTTCTAGATGAGAAACTACTCGCTACAAACCTTGAGGAAGTGCCATGGTATGTAGACATTGCAAATTACCTGGCCAGTGGTATAGTCCCCTATGACATTTCCTCTACGCAAAAGAAAAAGTTTTACCGTGAATGCCGCATATATTAATGGGATGAACCTTATCTGTTTAGAATTTGTGTTGGCAATATGATCCGGAGTTGTGTCCCCGAGATAGAGCAATCTTCTGTTTTGCAGGCATGTCAGGCATCTGCATATGGTGGACATTTTGGAGGAGTCAGGACAGCGGCGAAAGTACTAGAAATTGGGTTCTACTGGCCAACCGTGTTTAAGGATGCACGTCAATGGGTGAACGGCTGTGATGAATGTCAGTAAACCGGGAACATCTCCCATCACCATGAGATGCCTATGAACCCAATTCAAGAGGTTGAAGTGTTCGATGTATGGGGGATAGACTTCATGGGCCCCTTCGTCATCTCCTATGGCAATAAGTACATACTTGTTGCTGTAGATTATGTGTCAAAATGGATGGAAGCTGCAGCTCTCCCCACCAATGATGCAAGGGTGGTGGTTGGGTTTTTGAAGAAGAATATATTCACCCATTTCGGGATCCCGAGAGCTATTATCAGTGACGGAGGCACGCACTTCTGCTATCGAGACTTCGAGAAATTGCTAGCAAAGTACGATGTGCGCCACAAGGTGGCAACCCCGTACCATCCTCAGACCAGTGGATAGGTCGAAGTGTCTAATAGATAAATAAAGAGTGTGCTGACTAAAACTGTGAACGCCACAAGAACTGATTGGGCGAAAAAGCTAGATGACGCACTCTGGGCCTACAGAACCGCCTTCAAAACACCAATTGGTATGTAACCATACAAGTTGGTGTTCGGGAAGGCTTGTCACTTGCCAGTGGAACTAGAACATAGAGCCTGCTAGGCATTGAAGCAACTAAATCTGGACATTGAGGCTGCGGGCACAAATAGAGTCACAGAATTGCATGAGCTAGATGAGTTCCAATATCTTACTTTCGAGAGCATGAGGATGTACAAGGAGAGAATGAAGAGGTTGCACGATAAGAACATTGTTGAGAGAAACTTCAAACCCGGAGATATGGTGTTGCTTTATAATTCAAGATTAAGGCTATTTCCAGGTAAACTCAAGTCATGATGGTCTGGGTCATTTCGTGTGGTCTAAGTGCTCCCTTCAGGTGCTATAGAGATTGCTTCAGAAAAAGATTTCCACATATTTAGAGTCAATGGGCAGAGATTGAAACCGTATATGGGCATGGATGAAACCAAGGAAGTGTCTGTGATACATCTGACTGAACCTCAGAGGTCGAGCGAGCCTTAAATGCGCTCATCTACATCATACTGCGACGTTGAATCAGGCGTTTCATGGGAGGTAACCCATTGACTTGTTGTAACTGTCATGCCACGACATTTACTAAGGCGCTGGTTGGGAGGCAACCCAACGCGTAGTGAGTTGTTGAAGTTAGAATGTTATTTGACTATTTGTATGTATTAACATATGTAGGTGAGCTTAGGCGGGTGTTAAGTCCAGACGACCCGAGGAAAAAGGTAGAAAAAAGTGGAAAATTTTGAGGTCCAGGTGCGCGACCGCGCTAGTGCCCGCGCTTGGACCAGGCATATCAAAGATCAGTCTGCCTGGGAGTAGCGCGGCTACGCTAGGACCGTGCTAATTGGCTTCCCTTCTTCCTCGTCAAGACGTGACTAGCGCGGGCATGCTAAGACAGCGCCTATAGGTTCACGGGACAGGTTTGGACAGTTTATTTTTTTATTTTTTTCTTTCATTTTGATTTTAATTTTTTTCTTATTTATTATTTACCCAGCCCTAACCCCCCTTTCTCCTATTCCTCCTAAAACACTTCATCTTTCAAAACTCTTACTCTCCCCACCCCAAAACACACGCCTCTCTCCCTCCCCAAAATACTTTCAGCCTCATCCTCCCAAGTTCATTGCTAATTCAACCTTCAACACACTTCTTCAACTCTCACAATCTTCTCACACCACAAGTATGTTTTCTCTTTGCCAATTTTTGTTAGGTTTTATTTTAATTCTTTGTTAGGTAGTAGTTTTTCTTCTCTTTTCTTAGAAGTAATTTGTAGTGTATATGTAGTGTTTGTGGGTGGTGGTAATAGTGGAGTTATATCTCTTACCTTAGTTGGTTGATTTTGGGGCAATTGTGGGGGTAATTGGGTTACAACATGATTAATTGGGGGCTCCGGTGAATGATGCCCACCAAGTGTTTGCTTAAATGCCACAGTGAATGTTATTGATTATTGTGACCAATTGTAAGGGTGAAGTCTGAGTAACCATAGTTGGGTCACTTCTTTTGTACTGCGCTAATGATGTTCTTTATTGTAGATAATATGGCAGCCCCCATAAAGCGCCAAGCCACCGGTCCTTCCTCCAGCAGACAAGCGGAATCATCTAAAGCACGAGCGTCAACTGATGCTCGTTCTTATGATATCAACAAGTTCGTATCCACTAAGGCTTATGAACGGTTTGCTGATAAGGAATCAAAGGTGAAAATACCAGAACGTGGCATGGATACAGTGTCCCTCCAGTATAACTGTCTGAACATGTACAATGAGCTGCTCCGGCGCCGGTTGGATATTTTCTTTGAAGAACCGGATGAAGCCAATGCGATGGTGGTAAGAGAATTTAATGAAAATATTTTGGAGCATAGGGATGATGTGGTCATTGTGAGAAAGAGGCCTGTTGATGACTCGGTGGAATCCATTCGGAGAACCTACAAGCTGCCAGGTCCTATGGCAGAGATGGATGACTTCTACGAGGTGTATGGTAGACGCTTCACTCAATGGGAGACGTTCCTGCCAACTATCTGTGCCCCTGTCAAGGAGATTGAGTGGTATAAATATGTGGCTAAGTTCAAGTCGTCGGCACTAACCTTTGAAGCGAAGTGTTGGCTATACTTCATCAACAACCGCCTGATCCCATCCCATAACACCACAGAGGTGAATGCTCCTCGTGCTTGTTTGATATGGTGTTTCATGAATGGCCACGACTTTGATGTGGCCAAGATCATGCACAAGGAGATGTTTATTCACTATCCAATTAAGAGGTATGGCTTCTTATTCCCCTATCTTGTCACTAGATTATGCCGTGCAACCCGGGTGCCGAAAAATTTGGCGGTAGATGGCAAAGTGCTGATAGAGGCCGCCTTTCAACCAAATAAGATAACTACTGGGAAGGATCATGTGGCGGCTGGTGGTGCTGACGGGGAGAATGAGCCTAAGGATGAGGAGGAGGACGAACATGTAGAAGTGGAGGTGGAGTTTCCCACTCATGAGCATGTTGCCGACATAGCAGGCCCGTCTAGGGCCCGTCAGAGTCATAGGCTTGACAATTTAGAGCAGGAGATGGCAGGTTTGCGTACCTCGGTCACCAACTTGGGGTTGCGAGTTGATGCGCTAGCCACCCAAAATGTAAAATCAGAGAATAAAATAATGGGTTGGTTGGGGGCTCTGGGTCGTGCTTGTCATCTGGACCCGGGGACGGTCTCCGATCAAGATTGATTCTTCAGGGAAGTTCCTTTACCTCACAGTTCTTTATTTTGTATGCCATGAGGACATGTCTTCCTTTAAAATGCGGGGTGGGGACACTTCATTATATGTGTATATATGTAGGAACATAATTGTTATATGCTTTCTTTAGTTTTCTTATGGTTTTTTGGGTTTTAAGTAGTAGTTTAATTATGTAAGTCGACTTGTCCCGACGACGGATCTCATTCGACGGGGTTCTTGAGGGTCTAAGTCGACCATAAAAAAAATCATAAATATGTTGGACTCTTCCTGACGACGGATTTCCTAGACAGTTTTCTTGAGGGAAGTAAGTCTAAAGAAATACCAAAAAGATTTTCTGTTTTAGGTAGCGTAGTAAATCCGCCTTGGTTTTTCTTTGGACCGCGGTTCTTTTCCAAGGGTTTTGCTTGAACCGGGTGTAGTTATTTTTTTGTTTATTTTGTTTTTAGTTTTTTTTTAATTGGCACTTATGGGCGATGAGCTGAGATAGGAAGAGAATCCTTTATTGTTGGTACACCTGAATACAGTAGACACTAGAGTGTGACGCTTAGTCACAGTGTTGATTCTTGTTAGAGTGCCTTAAATTGTATGTTTGTAACTGACTTGAGTACTCAGACGAGAGTGTTTTGATAAGACAATCTGGAGTGAGTCATGTGCCAAGTGTGTGTGAGTTGCATTGTATTCTGTGTTCTGCATTTGATGCCTAGAACTTGCCTTGTGTGTATGCAAAGCGAAATAGTAGCTTTATTCAGTCTTAGAAGTGATATAGGCATTTCTTTCTTAAGACAAATATATAAAGTATACCCACCTGAATGTGATCTATCGTAGTCAACCCCGTTGAGCCGATGAGCCTGTTTCTTTGGCAACCACAATACAAACCTTACCCAATTGTTTGAAAGGCCCATCTGTTTGAACCCCTTTACCTCCCATGAGCACTTGAATTGTTATGAAGTATGTAAAACTTAAAGTGTGGGGTGGTTGGTTTGGTTTTTGAGTGGAACCAATGAAATAGGGGAAAAGGTGCAGTGTTTTGAAAAATGAATGAATAAGCGCCACTTGAAAAAGAAAAAAAAATAAGTAAATGTAGTCCTTGATAAGTGGTGACTTGATACAAAGTTGCACCTAAAGGAGTTTGGGGGTGTTACAAATAGAAGTGTGGTGGAATGTCTGGTCTGACATAAGTTTGGTTCTGAATGCGAAAGTAATTGTATTAAAAGTGCTTAGGGAGGTTAGTCACTATATCCAAATATATCCTACCCNATTGTATTAAAAGTGCTTAGGGAGGTTAGTCACTATATCCAAATATATTTTACCCGTCCCTTAGCCTACATTATAACCAAATGAAGTCCTAACTGATCTTAGATTGAATGGGCTCGATTAGTAGAGTAGTACACTACGGGCAAGCCTATGGAGCATTTTTGTGGCATATGAATGTCTTTGTGAGAGTGAGTGAATTTTGTCTATCTGAGTTCCTTAATTGTTCTTAATGTTATTACTTGTGGAACTACTCTCTTTTGTGATGTGAGGGCACTTGATTCATGAAGGAAAGGTAAGTCTTGACCTCTGTATAGAGTAAATTGAGTAAGTATGAATATTGCACGGCACGTGAGAGGCAAATCTTGAGGCAAAGATATTACACTACTAGACGCAACGTTGGTAATATGTTCTTGGTGTGACACGTTAGGGAAATACTTAGTGAAGGAACCTTTGTAGAGTATGGTGGATTAATCGAGGACTAGCAATGATTTAACTGTGGGGTGTTGATAATAGGGTAGATTCATGTAGTTTGGCGACTATTTATACCTCAACTTTACTATGCTTCACTGTTCTAGGAAGGTTAAATGATGATGAAATGGCTCTAATTGTGGATTTTATGTTTTGCAGGAGCGAGTCGTGCTTATGAGGACATAGGACAGTGCTTGGAGATAAATTAAAGCAAGGAAAGCCCCTCGGAGTTGAGTACGTGTGAAAGAAGGAAGAGAAAAAAAGAAAAATAGATTACCTGCTCTAGCGTGGGCCAAGCGTGGCCTTAGCGAGGCCATTCTAGAGCAGGAGAAACAAGGCAGAATGAAGTGCCATTAGCGCGGCCGTGCTAGTCTAGAAGAAATGGGACATAGTAGATTACATTTAGTGCGGCCACTAACGCGGCCGCGCTCGTCCATCTAGACACGTTAACTTCTAGGGGAAATTTTGGAATATCGCGAGTAATTCCACTTAATCTATAAAAGGTCCAGCTCGCCCAAAAAAGAGGATATTAAGGTTTTATCAGTTTTGTTCAAGGCCAGGAGCGGAAAGAGGCAAGGAGGATAATTCGGCATCAAGTTCTACCTTTATTCTTTTTGTTTTTATCATTCATGATGAATTCTGCTGTTGTTATTATGAACACAATTATGAGTAGCTAATTTATTTAGTCTAGGGTTTTGATGGAACCTGTTGAAGGATGAACCTCTTGTTGTGTTAATATAGTGTGCGCAGTTTAATCTCTATTTGTTCAACTATGTTCTTGTTGTAGTTAATTGAAGGGCCCTCAATTAGCTGTGCCTATTTAGTATGTATTACTCGGGAGAGAGTGCATATTTAGGTAGTTGTTGAACATCACCACTCCCAAAGTATATGAGGAATCAATAACTGAGGGTTTAAAGGTGGGATTAGGGATAACGAAACCTTGGGTGCGATCTAAGTGAGCTGTAATAAAAACCAGCTCGCGTAACTCGGGAGAGTGCGTCTAGTAAATTGTTGTAATTACTCGGGAGAGAGTTACGGTAGTAAGAGTGCTCATGATCGATAGATAAAATTAGGCAAATCTATATGACACATAACAGGTTGGGAGTCCATCAATAGGGGAAATCATAACCTTAGACCCTTCTCTTATTTGTTTACAACTCAGTCTTAGTTAACTCTTAGTTTGATTAATCTTATTCAGTCATAGTTAGTAGAAATATCACCAATTGTTATTCAAAACATCTGGGAAGTTGATTACGGAGAATTTAGTGAGTTTGGAAAAAGTAATTGATAGGTTAATTCCCTGTGGGATTCGACTTTGGGCTAAATACCCGGATTATATTTGCAACGACCGCTTAGTCCTTTTTATAAGACATAGTTGGGCGTGATCATGCGCCATCAAAGGTAACGACTTAGAAGACGACAAAATCGAGTTTGTGTTACTAAAGAAGTTCGGGGAAACTCCATCACAAGGAGCAATGATATGGTACCACAGCTTGCCTCCGAATTCCATTGATTCTTTCGATTTGCTCGTGGATGCTTTTATAAAGGCTTATGTCAGGGCCATTAAGGTCGAGACCAGAAAATTGGATCTTTTCAAGGTTAAGAAAAGGGACAACGAGGTGCTCAGGGAGTTTGTGTCAAGATTTCAAATGGAACGGGTGGACTTACGTCGGTTGCGGATGATTGAGTTGTTCAGGCATTCACTCATGGACTTAACCCCTGAATCTCCTTGGCTTCGCAACAGCTGAAAAAAACTTGGTAGAGTACCCGGCGGTAACTTGGGGTGACATCCACAACAGGTATCAGTCAAAAATTAGAGTCGAGGACGAACAACTCGGAGCCCCTTCTGGGTCTGGTTATCCCATCAAAATCGAAAACAGGCCTAAGAGAGTCATCGATCATGAATCAAGGTCGGTCCGATATCGGTACCAACCATACGATGCAGATCGCAGGGGAAATGGGTCCGAGCGAAAATCTTCAAGAAACAAAAGGAGAAGCACGAGGGCCTAATAGCCAATACTTGATTAGAAAATGGTTTCGACAGGCCGCTCGGGGGAAGGGAAGCTCTGATATTGTCAGAGTATAACTTCAACGTTGATGCAGCAAGCATCGTATCAGCCATCGGGAGCATTAAGGAGACCAAGTTGCCTCGGCCATTGCAATCTGATCCTACCTAGAGGGATCTGAACCTGATGTGTAAGTGTCATGGCAATCATGGCCACAAGACTGAGGATTGCTGACAATTGAGAGAAGAAGTTGCTAGGTTATTTAATAACAGACACTTGCGAGAATTTCTAAGTGATCGAGCCAAAAACCACTTCAGAAACAGGGACGCCAACAAGCAGACTGAATAAGAGGAACTCAAACACGTCATCAACATGATCATTGGAGGGGTCGATGTCCATCAAGGGCCGAAAATAAAACGCATTAAAGCGTCGATCACAAGGGAGAAATACACCCGAGATTATATCCTGGAAGGAACCAGTTCGTTCAGCGACAAGGATGCACTAGGCATCGTACAATATCATAATAATGCACTGGTAATTTTTGTACTTATCAATAAATCTCAAGCTAAAGGTGTGTTGATTGATCCAGGTAGTTGGGCCAGCATCATCAGATCGAAGGTCGTAGAGAAGTTGGGGTTACAAGATCAAATAATGCCAGCAATCCGGGTGTTGAATGAGTTTAATATGGCATGTGAAACCACTAAAGGGGACATAACCCTACCCGTGAACACCGTCGGGACCATCCAGGAAACAAATTTCAATGTGATCGAATAGGACATGAGATATAATGATCTATTCAGAAGACCATGGGTTCACAACATGAGGGCAGTACCTTCGACCTTACACCAGGCGTTAAAATTCCCTACTCCGGGAGGAATGATCACATCCAAAGCACACCTCAAAAGAGATTCTTGGGCAAGCTGTTGATATAGACACAGCAGGTGGGAAGGACAAAATAACTTCCTCCCAAGATGTTGGTACTTATTCTAAATCTATTGATGAAAGGATATCAAACATCATTAAAAATGGAACTTATGAAAGAAAAGAAGTTCCTCATTGAAGATGCTGCTGCATCAGTTGAATCTGTTGCTCCTCAACCCATTCCTCATCTCATCTTTGCAAGTTGTTTGAACTTTGAAGCTGCAAAAATTGAAGCATTGTTAGCTACAACAATTGTATTTTGGATGTCTCCAATTGTTCTAGATTTTATGTCTAAATTTCCAGTTTATGTCTAGTTGTATTCTGGACTCATTTTACAGATGTAATTTCCATGTTAGGAAGTGTTAACTATTATGTTAGTTGAAGAATGTATTAAATATAGAACAAGCAGTGGCTTGTATTTTACGACCATTGAAGGTAACAGTGAAAAATGGTGGGAATACATGCAAAGTAAACTAGCTTTTTTCTAGTATTTACTAGTAACAGTGTAACATGAAGGACCAAAACAGTCCTCTATAATACAGATTCAACTAGGCTTTAAATCACCCGATAATAGCTAAATTGATACCAATCTCCTTGATATCTTATCGGGCAGCTAGCGGATTAATACATCTAAAATCCGATAACCGTTAAGCCGAATTGTTAAGAGTAAATACCGCCCGATAAGCAGCCCTAAACGAGGCTAACCCTCAAGCTCAGGAAAGAACTCATTAATTTTCTTAAAACTAACATATCTTGTTTCACCTAGTCGCATCTTGATATGAAAAGGATCCTACCGGAGATAACCACTCATAAGTTGAATTTGGACCCAAAGCTCCATCCAGTTAAGCAGAAGAGGAGACCTCAGTCTGAGGTCAAGCATGAATTCATCAAGGATGAGGTATCTAAACTCCTTAAAATATGGTTCATCCAGGAAGTTAAGTACCCGGACTGGCTAGCTAACGTAGTGGTAGTACCTAAAAAAGGAAATAATCTAAGAATGCGTATATATTACAAAGATTGAATAAGGCATGCCCTACGGATTATTTTCCTTTGCTAACGTTGATCAGATGATTGATGCGATGGTAGGGCACGAGATACTCAGCTTTCTCAATGCTTATTTCGGGTACAACCAAATTCAGATGGACCTAGGCGACCAAGAAAAGACTTCCTTTATCACTAAATTCGGCACCTACTGTTATAATGTAATGCCATCGGATTAAATAATGTCGGTGCCACCTATCAACGCCTAGTAAACCAGATGTTCGAAAAACAGATAAGAAGTTCAATGGATGTTTATATTGACGACATGTTAGTTAAGTTCCTACGAGCAGAGGACCATTTGAAACATTTGTAGGAAACCTTCGACATATTGAAAAAATACAACATGAAGCTGAACCTGGAGAAATGCGCATTCCGGTTCGGATTGTGAAAGTTACTCAGATTCATGGTATCCAATCGGGGGATCGAGATTAATCCTACCAAGATCAAGGCCATAGAATACATCACCGTGGTGGACAGTGTCAAGGCCGTTCGGAGGCAGACCGGGCATATAGATGCCCTGGGCCGGTTCATATTGAGGCCCTTGAACAAAGGACATCGTTTCTTCTCACTATTGTAAAAGAAGAATAACTTTTCCTTGACCCCGGAATGCCAACAAGCTTTGGAAGAACTCAAACGATACCTTTCGAGTCCACCCATGCTCCACACTCCGAAGGCGGATGAATAACTGTACCTTTACTTGGTGGTGTCCGAGGTGGCGGTAAGTGGAGTTTTAGTCCGGGAAGAGGAAGGTACGCAGTTTCCTATTAACTATGTTAGTAGAACTCTAGGCGAGGCCAAAACAAGGTATCCTCACTTGGAAAAATTGGCGCCAGCTTTGCTAAGCGCCTCCAGGAAGCTAAAGTCGTACTTTCAATGTCATCCCATATGTGTCGTAACCTCTTACCCACTGAGGAACATCATGCACAAGCCCGAGCTTTCAGGCCGATTTTCCAAATGGGCCGTCGAAATCAATGGGTATGATATCAAGTATCAAACCTAAACTGCCATAAAATCTCAAATCTTGGCCGACTTCGTGGTTGACTTTACGCCGGCCTTAGTGCCCGAAGTCAAAAAATAATTATTATTAGCCTCGGGGACTACCTCAGGAATTTGGGACCATTTCACGGACAGCACCTCGAACGCAAAGGGTTCCGGGCTCGGCATCGGGCTGAAGCCTCTTACGGGGAATGTAGTTAGGTAGTCTATTAGAACTGTGAAATTGACTAATAATGAGGCCGAGTATGAGGCCATGATTGCAGGTTTTGAATTGGTTAAAAGCCTTGGGGTCAAGGTGGTCGAAGCTAAGTGCGATTCTCTCCTTGTGGTAAATCAAGTCAATGGGACGTTCGAAGTAAAAAAGGAACAGATTCAATGCTATTTAGACAAGTTACTGGTAATACTACATCAATTCAAGGAGTGGACCCTGCATCACGTGCCTCGAGATCAAAATAGCGAGGCCGATGCTCTAGCTAACTTGGTGTCATCGATTGATGACGATGAATTCAGTTCGGGAACAGTCGTACAGCTCATGAATTCAGTGGTAGAAGAAGGCCATACTGAAGTAAACTCAACAAGTTTAACCTGGGATTGGAGGGACAAGTATATAGACTACTTAAAACTGGGACATTGCCCTCAGACCCCAAAGAATCGAGAGCCCTACCTACCAAGGCTGCCAGATTTAGCCTGGTCAAAGGGGTATTTTTCAGAAAAATGTTTGACGGCCCATTAGCCAGATGCTTGGTGTCGGGATATACCGAATACGCCTTGAGGGAAGTTTAAGAAGGAACTTGCGAAAACTATTCAGGTGCAGAGTCTTTGGTTCGAAAATGAATTAGGGCCAGCTACTATTGGACCAAATTGGAGAAGGATGCGAAAGACTTCATACAAAAATGCAATGACTGCCAGAGACGCGCATCGATGATCCATCAATGGGGTAGCTACTACACTCGGTCCTATCCTTATGGCTGTTTATGAAATGGGGATGGACATCGTCGATCCCCTGCCATGGGCACCCGGTAAAGCTCAATTCATACTGCTCATGACTGACTATTTTTCCAAATAGATCGAGGCCCAAGCATTCAAAAAGGTCCAGGAGAAGGAAGTCATTGACTTCGTCTGGGACCACATAATATGTTGATTTGGGATATCGTCCGAAGTTGTGTGTGATAACGGGAATCAATTCATCGGCAGCAAGGTAAACAAATTTTTTGAAGATCACAAGATTAAAAAGATACCATCAACACCTTACCACCCTAGTGGGAACGGACAAGCGAAGTCAACAAACAAGACCATACTTCAAAACCTAAAACAGAGATTGACCGATGCCAAACTGAAATGGAAAGAAATCTTGCCCGAAGTCCTCTGGGCATATCGTACAACCTCGAAGTCTAGTACCGGGGCCACTCTATTTTTGTTGGTCTACAGGGCCGAAGCCTTGATACCACTCAAGGTGAAAGAGCCGAGCCTTAGATTCAAATATGCAACCGAAGAGTCAAATGGAAAGGCCATGGTCACGAGCCTAGAAATATTGGACGAAAGGCGTGAGGCAGCTTTAGTACGATTGGCCGTCCAAAAATAACAGATAGAAAGATACTACAACCAAAGAGCCAACCTCTGATACTTCAAGATCAAGGACTTGGTGCTGACGAGAGTAACATTACACACCAAGAACCCAAATGAGGGAAAGTTGGGATCAAACTGGGAAGGACCGTATCGAGTCATCAGATTTATCGGCAAAGGCTCAAAAAACTCGAAGAAGGAAATGGTGTGCAACTACCAAAATATTGGAACGTGACATACTTAAAATGGTACTATTTGTATCACCCTTTTTTCAAACTTCACTAAATCCTCTTAAAAATAATAAAAGTTATTTTTGTGAAGCTCAAAAGGGTTTTCAATTTGAAAGTGACAAAAAGATTGCATTTGGAAGGATTTTTAGAGTCGCCACCTGACATTGGTTTCGGTGTGCGAGGTCACCATTTTTAAAATAACAAGTTTCTTTCAAAACACATTTGACTCTTAAATCAGCTTGCACCAGAGATTCAGGTAAGGGGGTTCATTTGACTCGGGAAGAATGTGTTAGGCATTCTCCGAGTCTCGTAACTAGTACAGTTGCATACATGATCAAGTCGGCTTTAAAGGATATTCTAATCGAGAAAAAAACACACAAAAATGAAATAAACACACAAGAGGATTGAGGTCGTCCCCACCTAATAAAAGAAAAAAGAAAAAAAAGAATAAGAAAATTAAAGTAAAACTCTAAATACTAATAGATACTATACTTTTACATGAAGTTCGTCATGGCCTCCAAATACATGATACTACAGGGAAACCCCGGATAAAAAATGTACAAAATCTACGGGGCATTCCCCTGAATATAAACTAAAGTAGACCTCTCACCTCGAATTAAAATAAATTAGAAAAAAACTAAGAGTTTTCTACCCGAGTGTGGCCGGCCTAAACATGCCCCTAATGATTTCAAGCAAACAAGATAAAATAATTAACATGATAAATTCAATTTCTCAGTCTATATGTCCAAAAACCCCCATATTAAAAGCAGAGAAACTCCAGTCAATCTACTTAAATATGTTAAATTAATTCTTTTGCCATCTGAATAGTAACAGTGATAATTAATCGTGGAATCAAAAACTCACCTTAACCAAACAACTTAAACTAAACAACAACAACAACAACAACAACAACAAAATGGCATTCAAAAACAGCACTATGATAGATTAACAAAATAATAAGAACGTGATGTTAAGCAAACAAGAAGTAGAAGGAAATGAGAAATCGATCTCAATGAACCTGAAGTTTAATTGTATGTCAACTTTGAAACACAAGCGCCGGAACCGCAGACGGAAACTCGAATCGACGCCGGAAGCTCGAAACCAAAATGACCTCCATCAAATTCTGTCGAATTTCATGGATTCGAAATCGAAAATCAAATGAAGAAGCTAAAATCTGAAACGAAAATCAGCAGGATTTGAATCTGAAATAAAACTTCGAATTTCTTATATGTTTTTGTTACTACTGTCCCTTCCGTTCGCTCCTCCTTTTTTGTGGGTGTTCCGACAACTTTTTATTCTTTTAGGGGTGTGGGCATTGGTTCTTAGGGGGTCTTTTTAGATTAGGTATTCTAAGGTGAGAGGGAGATGCCATTTTTTCTTTCTTGGGGGGTGGTCTTCCGGCGAGTTTTAGAGGCTGGTGGCGGTAGATTTTTTAAGGAGGAAGTGGGGAGTTGGCTGGCAGGCGGCGACTAGGTCAGAGGGGGTAGGGAAGGCGGCTGAGACGGGTGTTAGGTTAGAAGAAGGTCTGCTGGTTTTTTAGGGGTGGTGAAGGGCGGTTGAGGGGGTGTCCGACGGCTGCCCCTTCTCTTAGGGTTCGTGGGCTTTTTGGGTGAAGAAGAAGGTCTTTAGGGGGTGGATCTGATGGATCCCTTTTTTTGTGTAAGGAATTAGAGTTTTTATTTTGTAAAAACAATTTTGATCTCTAGGTTAGCTGGGCTTGGGAATTATGGGCTAAGGTCCGAATTGGGCCAAATTTTGGTCAAATTTACCTTTAAAAGTGACCATTTAACTCTACTAAGCTAAACTATTTCTTTTTCTAAAATAATATATAATAAAATTATGAAATCATTCCTAATTAATTAATTCAAACTATATTATGAATTAATTAAAGTCCTTGGGCTCGATAAAAAAAGTGATAGTCCCCAAGTAGGGGTATCCTGTGGGCTCTTATAATCTAAAATTTAAGAAGCAAGTTATTTCGGTCTATGTAGGGCTACCCCTACTCGGGGACTACCGTCCGGAAAAGTTCGGATAAACCGGGCTATCAAATCCCGGAAGCACCAAACCTATTAGGCGGTGCCCAAATACAAAAGGCTACGGCCGCTCTAAAAACGGCTCGGAGACGTCCGAAGCTAGTAATCAGAAAGTAAGGCCTTTATAAAAAATCGAAACCTGCTAAAAGGTTACCCTCGAAAAAAGCATCGTCCAAAATCACTTAAGCATCTTGAAAAAATATCCGGTCACACCGAATTTTCAAAGCCCCGAGAAAATAAAGTTGTATCGAAGCCAGGCTTCATTCAGACCCCTAAAAATCGGTTGCCCTATAACTACATTTGATTATATGCTAAGGAATTATAAACATTGCGAGAATAAAAATTATGAAGAGATGCTGAAAAAGTAAAGACTTGAAATTGCCAGAAAAGGAAAATTTTATATATATTCGGGAATATACTTACAAAGGCCCAATAAAAATGGCATCAAAATAAACAAAAAAAATGTGCATAAGATTAAAAACTAAAAAAGTACTAAGGCATATGCCTAATCTTCGCCAAGGCCTGACTCAACACCGTAGACGTCGGAACCTTCGGTTCCCTCTGAACCCCCGAATCCCTCGGAGCCTTCGGCACATTCGGGCTCATAACGCTTCTTCACCTCGGCCTCGAATTTTTGGCTTCTTTGATGTCATCCTATAGGTCAAAACCTCGGGCGTGGATCTCCTCGAGGGTCTCTCTTAGAGATAGCCGCTTCATATATTTGGCCTTTGCCTTCAGGCGGATTTTGGTTACCTCCATATCGGACTTGTATTGGGCCACCATTTCATCAGTATCGACAGAGGTTGTATCCAACCTGGACTTCACTGCCTCTTATTCTCTACCGAGGGCGTCCCTCTTTGTGATAGTCGAGCTCAGCTGTGCTCGGAGGTCGTCATTCAACTGAGACCACTTGTCAGCTTTCTCCTTTGCCACCCTGAGTTGGTCTTGCCTTGGTGGTTTCCTTCTCTAAAGACAGCAGGTCCATTTTTCTCTTCCACCCATCGGCCATGGCTTGGACCTCGTTCATCTCGATTTGGAGTTGATCAAACTGGTCGATATTTTGATGGACCTACGAGGTTTTGTCATTAGCCATCACGACTAGCTCCTCGTTTTTAACTTCAAAGACCTTTACCTTTTCGATCATGTCGGCATGTTCCCGCCCCTCAGGGTCGAAGCTTCCTTCTGAGCCCGGTCCAGCTCAGTTGGAAGGTCTTTGATGGCCCCGTATTGTTGCTCACTAAGGAGCTTGTACATATCCTTCTTTCGAGCCTGCTCCTTGTACTCAAACTCGAGCTGGTTGAACTCAGAGCGGAACTTGAGGAAGATATCATGGTGAATCACCGAGGCCTGCAAAGCAACCAAAACAATAAGAGATATTGAAGCCTAAGCGGAATCCACAAAGGAGTATTGATGCCTTACCCGATCCAGCGTCTGCTGAGCCTCGTTGAAGAGACTCGACGCGCTCACCTTGTTCATCTTCGCCTGTTCATCTTCGGTCACCAGACGTCGAAGATAACTGGCTATGCCCACCAGAGCAGATAAAACTCGAGCATCCTCCGGGATCGTAATAATGATTGTTCTCTTGCGGTCAGGGTCCACACTCAGAGTAGGAAACTTCTTCACCAATTTTGGGCTCGATCTCGGTCCGTCGGTTTCCGAAGGCACGTCCTTCTTCAGGATCTCCAGGTCACCCAGCTCGATAAAGTCATCCAAATTGGACATGTCCACGCCATCAAAGAAGGAACGGAGGGGGTTGTCCACACCATGAACTCCTTCACTTGACTCCCCTTTCTTTATTGAGCCTCTTCAAGAATGGCCTTGGTGTAAGAGGGTGTCTCCACGATGTCTGTCACACTGGCAGCTTCCTTCGGAACAGAAACGGCTTCTCGGGAGGTCTCAGTCCCGGTCTCCATTTCAATGAGTCAGAGGGGGATCGACCGCATGGCTCTCTTCCTCAATCGCCACCTGATCCACGACAGGAGTCGACCCGTGGGCGATAAAGGTATCATCTTCTTCAGGCTCATCCCTGAACCGATAAAGAAAATCGGAGTCCGGTACCTTGGACCCAGTATTCTTCTTGGGCTTGCGGGACCGAGTGGATGACCTCTTTTTATCTTCACCCCGGGTCCCTATGAGCCCGAGGATTTCTTTTTTCTCTTCTTCTCCTCCGCAGCAGCCCGGGGCTGCCCGTAGCAGAGGGATCAAAGGACAAGGACACATCCTCGTCCCCTTTCAGTGGCCTAAGTTTAGTGGTCTTAGGAAAACCTATGAAGAAGAGCCTAACCATAACTATTATTAGAAGAGCCTTACCATGTGAACGGGCCTCCCATCGGCCCTTCGAAAGCTTGCGTCACGAGCGCTCAAAATACGACATCTATTTGCAGATGCCTTCGATCCACTCCTTAAGCTGAGGGACCGCATTAGGAACCCGAGCAACAGCTGCACGATCACAAATACTAACGGTTAGAAAAGGAACCAAAAATACTCGACACTTAAGGAAAGAGTACACTTACGAGATGCATTCCACTTCTCGGGGAATGGCAGAAACTCGGGAGGGATCAAACCTTCAGTCTTCACCCGAACCAAACGCCCCTGCTAGCTTCGGTCTCGATCCTCATCAATACTCGAAAAGGGGGCCATGCTGGACCGGCGATTGAGCTTGATTAGTCCCCCTCCCCCTCCCCAAAAAAGAAATTCGGGAATTTTTTAGACGCAGCAGGTGGTCGAGGGTGAACCGAGGAAACTCGGTGTTATTCACAAAGTAACGGAGGAGGATCACGATCCTCTAAATAGACGGGTGGATTTTCCCAAGGTCTAGTATTAAGGGATAAGTATAAACACTTAAATACCCCTCCACATGAGTGGTAATATCGTCCTCAGTCCTGGGAATTATCACGTTCTTACCTCCCCATTTACACTCCTCTCGGACAATGGGAAAGGTATTTTCGGTGACAGAGCATATATATCTCGATGCCCCTTCACCCTGGTCTTGTTTGGATTAGGCCTTCTCAACTTTGAAGTCGTCTAAGATCGAGCAGCCCCCAGGAATCAAACTATTCATGGGGGATATGGGGCCGCTTTGGCGACAACCACTTCGAGAGAAGCCATCTCTAGAACAACCACTTCGGGGAAGGCTGCCTCGATACCTGTGGTCGGGTGAGAAGATTAAGAGGTAGCCTGCTGAAGAACTGATTTGGAAGTCTTGACCATCGTAAATATGAAAAATATGTGAATATTTGGAAAGATTTTATGAAGATTTGAAACTTGAGAGAGAAAATATGAGGTTCTAGGTTGAAAATCCAAGAAATATATGAAGGTTTGAAGGTAGCATAAAGACTTGGGTAGAAACTTAAGAACAATTATGAAGATTTGAAGGGTGAAGGTAAAAAGATGAAGATTTAAAAGAGTTGGAAGCTGCTACGGAATTCGAAGATAAGAGCTAAGATAGGAAAATGGAAAAGGTACAAAAGTTCGAAGGTTTTATAGGAGAAAACGTAATGATACGCGACATTTCACATTCAGAGGCGACCAGCCGATGGTTGACATGTGTCCAAAGTCAGAACGACGCAACTGATGGGATGTTTCGGCTCCTTCATCGTCTCGGTTGTAACGTACGAAGGAAGAAACTGGGGAACATCTATCGTTTCCTAGATCATTTCGGGAAATGCGGGGACCATCTGTATATGGGTAAAATCAAGGGTAACATACACCCCGATTTCCCGGTGGGTCAAACGAAGCGAAAACATCATTGTATGGGATCATAATCGAAGTCTGGGACTTGTACCAGGATTCGAACGGAGTGCTCGCCACCGGACCTGGCAAGCACTCCTCGGACCTAGAGCGAGCTCCTAAACCTCGGAAAGCACTATGAACGGTTGCAGCTAATCTCGTCCGACATTGGTAGCATATTATTAATTGATGAGAAAGGAGAATTTTTTACCTTTTTAGAGTTATACTAGGGATGAAACTCTTCTACTATATAAAGGGGAGGCTTTTTATTTCAATACACATTGTAACACGCATATCATAGTAATATAAAATTGTTTCTTTGCTTCCTAGTTATTGAGAATTTCTTATTTTATCATAATTCTTCATACACATTTGGCTCTGCATCGAGGGTCCGGTCGAGGGCAGAACTATTGTCAAGCTTAAATCTGAGCCTAGACTTAATGTCACAACTGGTTTGGCTATTTATTTTATCTTTGATTCGTTTATCTAACATTCTTGGTTACTTGTGTTAAATCTATCTACATATCATTAAAACCACGTATAAATTTAATTATTATCTATTTTAAGGGTAAACAATGACTGATTAAATAAATAGTTAAATCATTGCCAAACTAAATATATGAGTTACCATTTATTTAATAAAGTCTAAATCTTAAAGTTGTTCTAAAGTGAAAATAGATAGATTTGATATGCATAATAGTATAACGTTTTAGCTTATATAGTAACAAATTTAGTGTAGCATGATTGTTGTTGAATCATGTAAACTATGATTACTAGTATGTTAAATGATATTCACAATATTCTTGGTATACCGTATATCATGATTACAGTTAAATCATAATAATCATGATTACTGTTAATCAATGATATACAATGATTATTGATATGTTAAATGATATTCACAATATATCAATGATATATTTGTATATTATGTAGTATATCATGAATACTGTTGAACCGCAGTATACATTATTTTTTTATGTAAATGATATTGCTGATATTCTTAGTATACCATATAGTAAACCATGATTACTATTTAATCATGATATACTTTATTTGAGTATGTAATAAACTATTTTCTAATATTCTTGATATACAATACAGTATATCATAATTACTATTGTTACTGTTGAATTATGATATACTTTATTTATGTTGAATGATATTTTAATACTCTTGGTATAACAATATACTATAAGTACTATTGAATCATGATATTCCCAGTATTTTTGGTATACCACATATTATACTATGATAAAATTGAATTATGTATACCTTATTTATGCTAAATGGTATTTTTATTATTCTTGGTAATTATGATATACTTTATTTATGTTGAATGATATTTTAATATTCTTGGTATAACAGTATACTATAAGTACTATTGAATCATGATATTCCCAGTATTTTTGATATACCTCATATCATACTATGATAAAATTGAATTATAGTATACTTTATTTATGCTAAATGGTATTTTTATTATTCTTGGTATACTACATAGTATACCATAATTATTATTAAATAAGAGGGAATAATATTCTCGCCTAAATGGGAAACCAACAGCTAATAGCTGCTAACATCACGGGAAGTAATACAGATCATCCTTTATATAAGGAGTTCATGAATTTTCCATAATTATTGTTGAATCATGGTATACAATATGTCAACAGTTGAACCAATGGTATACTTTATTTATGTTATATAATATTCTCAATATTTTTAATATACATAATATATCATGATTACTATTGAATCATGGTATACTTTTGAGCAATTTAAATGGTATTTGCAATATTCTTAATTTACTATACAATATATCATGATTACAGTTGAATCATAATATACTATGATTACTGTTGTATCATAGTATACGGTGGTTACCTTCATGTTAAATGGTACTGACAATACAGTACTAATGTGTTTAATGTTACATAAAAAAACTCAAAAATAATTTTTTAATTACAAAATCCTAAATTGTTTAAACTATAAAAGAAAATCATCTACAATGTAAAAGAAGCTAAGAAAATTTCAAAAATACAGTTAAAAAAAGTGACAAGATAACACTCGGTAATCATGATTGATAAGTGATTATGTAGAAATTAACATACAAGATTTTAAATTCACTGGTTTAACTAGAAAGAATAAGTAAAAAAGTTAAAAAGAATGATAAAAGTTTTGGACAAAAAAGGTTTACAGAAAAAATAATACAAGAAAGAAAAAAGGTTTTTGACTCTAAAAAGTCTAAAATTTGTTTTAAAATTATACCTAAAATAATTAAAAAATCAAAAAGAGTAACACGATAACTTGCGGTCATTATACTCAGTTAGTAATAGTGTAGTAAGTGTCCTAATATAAATTTTAGAACTAGGGTATTTAACTAAAAAGAACAAAAAAAAAAAAAAAATAAAAGAAAGTGAGAGAAGTTTTGGACAGATGAATTTTACTAAAAACAAAACAGAAAAACAAGAGGAAAAATAATTAAAAACAAATGGAAAGAAAGTGAAAAGGAGTGACAAAATGTTTGGACGAAAAGATTTTATTGAAAGAATAAAATTAAGAAAATAAAGAAATATAGCAAAACATAACTAAAAAATTAAGACCAAAAAATAAAGAAAGAGTGAGAGATTGTTACTAGAAAGAACATAAAAAAATAACTACAAAAAGAATTAAAATCAAAAAGTAAAAACTAAAAAACCATGCATAATTTTATTAGAAAGATAAAACAAACTAAACAAATAACAAAAAAAATATTTAAAAAAAGTAAAAAAAAAAGTGAAAAATATTTTGGACGAAGAGATTTTAGTGGAAACAATAAAGTTAAGTAAAGTGAAAAAATACAATAGGAAATAATAAAAATTTAAAATTTTAAAAATAGTGACAAATTATTACTAGAAAGAAAAGAAAAAAAAAACATCCTATAAGAAAAGAAAAATAAAATAAAAAATAAAAAATAGTGCTTAATTTTGTTTTTAAAAAACACAAAGTGAAAAAACAACAATGAAATGAGAAAAATAAAAGAGAATAAAAAGACAAAAAAAAGGCTAAGAAAAGAAAGAAAAAAGGGGAATGGCCTTTGGTGGATCATGGGCATAGGAAAGTAGAGTCGGTCAGGTAATAAATTCTTTAAAAAGGGCAGAATCTACATATCTCATAAAGGAGAGCATTTTGGTCATAAATTTTTAAGAGAAAATTTCACTTTATACCCATTAATTTTAAATTATTTATCTTTAAATATCTATGCTCAAATTATTTATTATTCTTATCCATACGGTCCAAACTATTTACCCGGTTATTCATTTATTCTATTAAAATAGCTCTTCTTTCAGCACTGAGAATTTGGACGAGGGCAGTACTTCAGGTTACCCCTGGTAGGTAGTTGATGGCTCTATAGAAGCAGAGAAATTTAGGTGAAAACCCAAGATTAAAGAAGGCTTGGTCTTAATTTTAGTAACTCCAGATCTTTGAATTATTTTTTTGTTTGCTACTTCTTGACTTACTTGTAATTTGTTTTTACAAAATTGCTCTTCCATTTCCCTTATAATATCTTGAAATGGATGTAATTTCAAATCTGGAAAAAAAAATTGAAACTCCAAATGAATGAGTTCAAAATGCCAGATCTGATTTTTTATAGTGTTTTACTATTGATATTCGTTAGTTGTTGTTCTTTGATGTGTAGATTGTACCTTTGATGCTAGTTTTTGGAGATTTATTTGTACAAAAATTTAAATCCATCATTGAAGGACCCTGAATCTTGAAACTCATAACTTGGTCTGTTTGAGTTTTTACTTATTTTGATCTGATCCTGCATGGATTTGTTTAGAAAGTTGATTGAAGGTTGTAGCTAAAGTTTTAGTCAATTTGGTAGATATTTTGTAGTAGATTTTAGAAATTTGGGTTGAAATATAGTTGAATCAGAGAAGAAGACGAATTTGTATTGTATACCCAAATAGTATACAAATATACCATTTTGGTCATTCCAACTATATACCCTATTAGTATTGCTATATACTATATTGGTATCATATGCTAGTTGAATCATTTTTTGGTTGTATTAGCTTCATTTAATTGGTACAATATTTGATTTTCTTTTAATAATAGTAATATAGTACAATATCTTGAAATACTTTATTATATTAATATGTGGTACACTATTTTTTTATTTTTCTCTTTATGCATCTGCGTTATGTAATAGTAGTATAGCCATATAGTTGTCGGGAATTAAACAGCAAAAATGTATACCATGTTGGTATAGTTATATGTCATATTGGTATCATATGGTAGTTTGAACATTGTTTTGGTTGTTTTAGATGCATTTTAAGTGAATTCTATTATGAAATTATTTATATGAACATGATTTGCAGTGCTGGAATTCTTGTGTGCCGATGAACATAAATTATGTGTATTATGTAATAGTTTTTATAGTTATAGGCAATTGTTGGAACGACCTCATACAACTATATACCCCTGTTAGTATAAAGAATGAGCAAGTTGTTTTGCGAATATTTAACTTGCAATACGAGCATGTAATTTTCTCATACTTTTATTGCGTCATTTAATGTTTTGGTATAGTAGTATAGTCGCAGATATTTGTAGCAATATTCTAGAGAAATCATATGCTCTGTTGGTATACATATATACTATATTGGTATCACATGGTACTAGAAGTCTTTTTTGCTACTTATACTTTTATTGCATTTTTCAATATTTTATTATTATTTTTATTCTAACTAGTATATATGGAGATTTGGTTGATGTAGATTATATTTTCTTGCTCTATAACTAGTTGTATTACTGCTAATGGTAGTGTGTGTACTGATATTTGTAGGGAAGTAGATCAAATTTTGCATGGCAATCACGTGTTGATTCTTAGAATTTGATTATGTAATTTATGATGTTCAACAGTAGTCAGTGTGATATTCAGTGAATTAGATCAAGTGACAACCGATATTATTTCAGTTTGATAATTGATTTTAAAAAATGAGAAAGAAAAAAAAATAAAAGGTATATTATACTAGTTATATTAAAAAAAATTGAACAAATATTTATTATATCAGTTATATTTTCTTATTGTATAAAAAGGAATAATAAAAAATAGTGAAAACAATAATTGAAATTGAATTAGGAAGAGAAAAAGAATATAAAAAAAGAAGTTAAATGAAATTAGAAAAGGAAAAAAGAAAAAAATAAGGAGAAAACGAGAAAAAAAGGAGAAAAGAAAGAAAAAAAAGGAAAAAGAAAGAAAAGAAAGGGAAAAAAAAGAAGAAAAGAAACATAGAAATAAAAAAGAATTAGAGAAAAAAGAGAAATTTTCCCACAAAAACTACTATGGGTAGGAGATGCAACTAGTTTGATGGATAGGAAAACAAATGGGTAGACAAGGGTAAATAGTTTAGTTTTTGTAGGTAACTGTGTCATTCTCCCAATTTTTAAAGGAGGCTTTAGCGTCCTTTTCTCTTTCTTACGGGATCTTTACACAAATAGTCGTTTATATTTATTGTTTACTTTTTCTAATGATATACATAGTTTATACATTGATTATACATAATTATACACATATAGTACATAAATTATGTGTATATTATACCTCCATTGGCTATTTTTAGTTTAAGCGATTGGCCGAACGACTACTTGGGTTAATTCTTCTTATTATTTTGTGCGGAACCTAGGGGATCTGCCGTTGGGGCTTTTGCATCCGTACCCACTTTTTGTACCACATTTTAACTTATACCCGCTTTGTAAAAAAAATTGTACCCTTACCCGCTTTTGCGCATATCTTCAGCATGCGGGGCTGAATTAGCAAAGGCAATCACGCAAAACTTCAGCATTCTAGTCGACGGGCCTGAAGTAGCTTGCGAACTTCAGCTCTAGAGCTGAGTTCCAAAATTATAAAGACAACAACTTCAGCCCCGTATGCTGAAGTTGTTGTCTTTATAACTTGGGAACTTTGTAACTGGGAAACTTCAGCTCTAGTTTTGTCTTTGTAACTGGGGAACTTCAGCCCCAGTTACTTGGGTTAATTCTTCTTATTATTTTGTGCGGAACCTAGGGGATCTGCCGTTGGGGCTTTTGCATCCGTACCCACTTTTTGTACCACATTTTAACTTATACCCGCTTTGTAAAAAAAATTGCACCCGTACCCGCTTTTGCGCATATCTTCAGCATGCGGGGCTGAAGTAGCAAAGGCAATCACGCAAAACTTCAGCATTCTAGTCGACGGGCCTGAAGTAGCTTGCGAACTTCAGCTCTAGAGCTGAGTTCCAAAATTATAAAGACAACAACTTCAGCATACGGGGCTGAAGTTCCCCAGTTATAAAGACAAAAACTTCAGCATACGGGGCTGAAGTTCCCCAGTTTACAAAGATAAAACTTTAGCTCTAGAGCTGAAGTTTTATCTTTGTAACTGGGGAACTTCAGCCCCGTATGCTGAATTTGTTGTCTTTATAACTTGGGAACTTCGTAACTGGGAAACTTCAGCTCTAGTTTTGTCTTTGTAACTGGGGAACTTCAGCCCCGTATGCTGAAGTTTTGTCTTTATAACTGGCGAACTTCAGCTTAACTGGTGAACTTCAGCTCAGCGAGGGAAAGAGAACTAAAGTTATTTAAAAAGTGGGTACAAGTTAAAAGTTTTAAAAAAAATAGGTATAAGTTAAATGGGGGCGACCAAATAGGGTACCCGCGCAATTTTTACTCTGCCGTCTGGGGTGTACGATTTTACAGAATTTCGAAGGTTTTAAATTGGGCTAGGCTGCAATAATGCAATGGTTTGAGTCTACCTTCTAAGACATATGCGATAATGCCCATTGCCACTCATTCAGGGTTGGTTTTTCTTTAATAGCCCCATTTGAGATCACTGATTATATTTATTTTATTTTTTTTTTAGAAAATTACAACTATGACTCATTCCCTACATAATTAGAAGAAGTGGTCTAAAGCTTGATCATAATATTTTTTGTGGGTAGTTTACTTTCTTATACAACTTTAAACCATTTGGTCTAAAGTTTTCACTGAACTTGTGTGGGACATTCCCAACAACTTTAGACCAAGAGTCATAACTTTTTTATAGGTAGTTAAGTTTCTTCTATAATTTTAAGTCACAAGTCTAAAGTAAGTGAACTTGAGTGAAATCTTTCAGATTAATTTAGACCAAATTTGGTCATGAACTTTTTATAGGTACTTCAGTTTGTTCTGTAACTTTAAAACATCAGTTTGATCTTGTTCGAAACCTTTTTATATAGTCATGTTTGGATGTAACCTTGTTTACTTGCATAGTATGTCGACAAATTGGTTTAATATTCTTTTGGCCAGCTCACTAATTATTTTCTATTTCAAACAAAAATGCTCAATATGTTTGAGTTCAATGAAGAATGATAAAAATTAAGAGTCTACCAAACTATATAGAGAATCAGGTTCTCTATTAGTTTCCACAGAACACACGCACACACCAGTAAGTAAGTAACACAATAGAGTTTTACGTGGAAAACTCCCAGCTCACGGGATTAAAAACCACGGCCTACCCTTGTAGGATTTTAACTTCACTACTAAGCAAACTTCAGATTACAAACTATCGTAACCTAAGAATTAACCTCTTAATCTCTCACTGACTTGTGATAACTCTATCACAAGCCCCTTTGTAATACTCTATTACAAAACTTACAACTCGACTAACTCTAGCCAAGATACAAACACAAGGTTTATGGTTTAACTAAAGATTTCCTACACAATGCTTCTAACTAAGCTAAGTAGGAATTACAAATAAAACACTTAAAAAAAGTTGCAAAAAAACTAAGGACATATGATGACTCAATGCAGAAAACTGGTCATTTGCTATGTTGTTCCTTGTTCTTGATGCTCTTGATAATCACTTGCAAGATTGCGGCATACTTGAGAGAAAAGCTTAATCAATTCTGGAATGTGCAAGTGTCATGTTTTGCCTTTGCTTCATGTTAATATTACATAAGTGACATCACTTGAATGATGCAAGCATGTTTGGTACAAGGGCATTCCCCGTAAAGTGACTGATGCACTATTTGCACTGTTGCGTGTGTGTAGAGAGACAATTGCAACTACTTTACAGTTGTGGAGGTTGACTGGTACAGTCAGCAAGGGAATTGATGTCCATATGTTTCCTCTGTTGTTTCTTTGCCTCTGAAATATTGAAGTATGTCCCTGACTTGAGACTTGTTGTTATTGAGTGCCTGAGGATGTGGAACATGTTCCTTATCTGGTTCTTAACATTAAGTTTGTTAGATCATCAAAACATAACAGGATGTATAACCTATCAATTTTTCCCTTTTTGATGATGACAAACTTATAATTGAAGTTCCCACTGAGAACCAGAATATCATCGCAGTTCCTGTATTCCCCCTAAACCCGTGTTCTCTCTCAATTATTTTTTCCCCTTTTGGCATCATAAAAAGATCAGTAACAGACAATAAGTAAAAAGAAGTCTAGCTTGGTTAACTCATGACATATGTGTGCACACACATGACTAAAAATAGAGCAGAAGAGCAAGGTATGCATAGCAAAAGGACGAGATATTAATTAATTATGGAAATAAAAAAGGGAGCAGTTCAATTGTTACACAATCATCCCAAAATAAAAACAATAGAAAGGTACCAGCCATTATACATATCTAAACACATGAAACAAAAACAAGAGACAGATAACTTGAACTAGACACTATGAAGGGAACGACTCTAAGGAGCACTGGAAGGGTGGGTGGGGTGGGGGCAGAGAGGAAGAGGCAAGAGTTCTAAGGAGTATATAGATTTGAGCATTTGCAGATCCTTGCTCATTAGGCAGCCTCTCCTTCAGGTCCTCGACTTGTAACCTGATATCGGCATTTTCTTTGGTCGGGAGAGCAACCTCTGCTCTTTGTGAGCTACTGGAACCAGGTGCCTCCTGGCCTAACTAAGCTTGTAATGACCCGACCAGTTGTTTTGATCTCTAGAGCGCCATACATCAGTTTGAGGCCTTGAGTAGCTTCAATTCAGGTATTATAACTTGTACGTGTGGTCGAAATTGAATTTCGGGAAGTTCGGAGTTGATTTGGAAAGAAAATTCTCATTTCGGAAGCTTTAAGTTGGAAGAGTTGACTAAGGTTTGACTTTTGAGTACTTGACCTCGGAATCGATATTTGAAAGTTCCAATAGGTTTGTATGATGATTTCGGACTTGGGCGTATGTCCGGATCAGATTTTGGGTGACCCGGGAGCATTTCGGTGCTTATTATGGAAAGTTAGCATTTTGGAAGAATTTTGCAAGCTTGGGTTGAAGTGTATTTTAATTTTATCGATGTCTTTTTAGGATTCCTAGAGTGGGAATAGCTCCGTATGGTGATTCTGGATGTGGATTTGGAGGTCCAAAAGTCATTTCGGGGTCATTTGGCGAAAGTTGGAAATTTGAAGGTTCTTGGGAAGTTTTGCTGGGAGTGAACTTTTTGATATCGGGTTCGGATTCCAATTCCGGAAGTTGGAGTAGGTCTGTAATGTCAAATGTGACTTGTGTGCAAAATTTGAGGTCAATCGGACGTGATTGGATAGGTTTCAGCATCGAATTTATAAGTTTGAAGTTTTAAAGTTCGTTAAGCTTGAATTGGGATGTGATTCATTATTTCAATATTGTTTGGTATGATTTGAGGCATCGACTAAGTTCGTATGATGTTTTAGGAATTGTTGGTATATTAGGTTGGGGTCCCAGGGGCATCGGGTATGTTTTGGGTGTTATCGGATCATTTTGGGCTACTTTAGATGCTAGTTTTCTGATTTCTGGTGTTGTTCTTCGCATTCGCACGGATCCTCTCACGTTTACGATGAAGGATTTTGCTGATGGGACTTTGTTCTACGCGTTCACGAAGAGATTCTCGCGTTCGCGAAGAAGGAATTCCTATTGTCCATTGTCCGACTATGGAAGCTTATATCTCGTAATCTATAAGGAATTTGGAGCTGCTCCAAAAATGAAAGTTGTAGCACTTTGTGTCTAATTTTCAAAACATTAAACCATTTGGTATTTCGAGTTGTTTGCAAAAAATTATGGTTGGTACACTACAGGCTGTCCGGGAAAATGTTTAGAAATCACGAAGAAGAAATTTGTGTTGCATAGGGCTAACTTTGGAAGCTTATATCTCTAAATCTATAAGGAATTGGGAGATGACCAAAACATAAAAGTTTCCAATCTTGATGTCTGGTTTCATAAAATTAACCCATTTGTAATTTGGAGTTTTGTACAAAAATTTATGACTATTTTACTAGAGGCTATCTGAGAAGAATTTGGAAATAACTTTTGAGAATTTTGTTCATCGCGAACGTTATGGGAGGCTCGCAAACACGAAAAAGGAAGTTGAGGCAGTGTTATAAGTCTTCTATTTTGGACATTTGAGCCATTATTTCATATTTTTAGTTGGGAACCTCAGAATTTAGCGATTTAGGAGAGGAATTTCACCATAAAACTTGGGATAAGCATTCTTGACTCACTTGTGATTACATTTCATGGATTTATCTTCATTTTCGGCGGTAAATAATTTATTTTTCAAGAAGAAATCGGAAGAAATTTCTATAATTTCACAAAATAAATTTTCGAGTTTTGAATTCGGATTCGGATTTGAATGAAATTAGTATGGTTGAACTCGTAATTGAATGGGTTGTCGAATTTTGTGAATTTGTCAGGTTCTGAGACGTCAGCCCCACTGTCAACTTTTCGAGCGAAGTTGATAATTTTATAAATTGTTAAATTCCAAGCTTGGAGTATACTTTTGATTAATTTGCATGTTGTTGGACTAGTCTCTGATTTAACGACACCAAGTTGGAGCTTTAGAGCGAAATTGTGACCGTAAAATAGGCTTTAAGACGAGGTAAGTCTCTTTTCTAACCTTGTAAGAGGGAATTAACCCCAAAGGTGAATTGATTAATTTGTGTTTCTATTTGTGGAGGCTAAGTACGCACGAAGTGACGAGAGTCCATACATAGCTACTAATTATGCTTATGTCCGAGTAGTCTAGGACCCAAATCATGTTATACTTGCGATATTTACACCCTACTTGTTAATTTAATTGCTTAACTCATATTGGAACTTGATAAAGGAAATGTAAAAGGTTAAACTTAATTTACTTGAGTTTTGGACGGGTCACTTGACCGTTAATGAGAATTGATATTTCTTTGGATATTAGCCTCGTAATAAATCTTGAATCGGTTGTTTTAATATATTTTTATCTTCTTGTGGAGCGGGCCGAACGCCTAAGTAGTAGATAGATGCATCTATGGTTCGTGTCGTTCAACTCTCAGTAGTGCACAATTTATATATTTGTATGTTGGATCGGTCCGTACGACCTCGGCATAATTCGTGCATAATAATTTTTGGAGTCTAATTATAATTGATATTGTTTCATTGGCTAGAGAAATTAATTTGTTAAATAATGGAAATTAATTGGGGATTTTCTATTAGTGAAAGAATTGTTTATTCATTTCTTGTTATTGAGTTTTCAGCAGTATTTATATAATCCATGCTTAATTATAATTTCTATACTTTATTGTCAGCTCATAGTAAGTGTCGAAGACAACCCCTCGTGACTACTTCTTCAAGGTTAGACTAGATACTTATTGGGTACGCATTGATTTACGTACTCATGCTATACTTGTTACACATTTTGTGCAGGTACATATATGTCTAGAGGTCTTGTGGGCGCAGAGGCGCGGCTATCGCGGGGACTTAGGTGAGTTGCATCCCATATTGCGAGTCCGCAACACACAGAGTCTCCATCAGAGTTATTTACATTTTTTTGTCTAATTTGTATCCTAGACAGGTGTTGTATGTTATCATATTTTCTACTTGATGCTCATGCACTTGTGACACCGGATTTTGGGGGTGCTTACGGGTTGTTCATCGTTGTAGTTTGTGAAAAATATTATCATTGTCCTGCAAATTCTATTTCTTACTATTTAATTGATGGAGAATTATGATTTCAAATACTAAAAACGGGTAATTAAGTTAATCATTCACTGTTGGCTTGCCTGACGGCGGTGTTAGGCATCATCATGACCTTTAGTGGATTTTGGGTCGTGACAAAGCTGACCCTCAAGGATAACATTCCTTGCCTTCAACTTCTTTATCTCTTCATTGGCGATATTATGAGCTTCAATCAGTTGAGAGATAGTGGAATTGTTGCTAACCCCTCATTTCTTATCAATGCACTCACACTCTTCTAAGGTGATTTTGGAGAAACTCTGCTTGCGAATACCCACCATGTCCTTTCCCAGGGCAACTTTGAAGAACTCAAATACTTTGGTGAGAAGAAACTCGTAGGGCAGCCCATGATTACCATCCTTGAAATCTACTACTTTCTTTATGTGCTCAATCCTGATTCTCGGCAGATTTATAGTGGAGTATGCATCATGTTCTTCCATGAGGAACAAGTATTCTCGTGATGTAGTGGAACACCTTTCAGCACGAGGGAGCAACACTTTGTTCACCATTTCGAATAGTAGTTGGTACACTAGAAGGAGGGCCTTCTTGTGTACCCGTTCCCCCTGTTGGATTGCATTATCCTTCAGAATGGAATTTATGAAGTTTGAAGAGCAAGTCCCTTCAATGGAGGATATACCATCAGTAAGCACTCCTAAGATGGTTCCCAACACAGCCTCATCCATTACAAAGTCAACCCCATTCACCTTCAAGCAGATGTTATCATCCTCAACAGTGAATAAATCTGCATAGAAACTGCGTACCTCTACCTCATACACTTTGGGACTCTCATGTGTGAACAAATGTGTCCACTGTTGAAATTCACAAATTCCAGCCAGTTTTCGTATTCCCATCATGTCAAGAATGTCAGGGGCAAAGGTTCTGCCCCAAAGAACCTTCTGTTTTCTCAGATTTTCCCTTCCAACATCCTTGGTCACAATAACCTTGGCCTTTTTCTAGGAACCAAGTTCCTCATTGCCGCTAGCCTTACTTTTCACTAATTTTCTTCCCCCTCCCCTGTATCTTCTCGACAATTTGTTCCTGTAAGGCAGAAGGAGAAGTCGTAGCCAAAAATTTCTTGGGATTCAAATTTTTGCGACACCGAGAGAACCAGTACTTGATTGAGTTGGGGAAGAAGCAGTAGGTGTTGTAACTCTTGCTTAGGGTTCGGACCGGATGGCATAGGGGTCGTAGACTCTCTAACTGTTACTTCAATAGGTGAATACATAGTGGGGACGATGCTTGGAGCATTTTTGGCTTCAAGATTCTCAGACATGGTTAGTGAGAATTGATGGAGGAAAAAAAATGTTTGGTTGTTGAGTAAAAGGGGGAATTTTGGCTTGTGATGTTAACAGTTAAGAGAGTGACAGTTTTTGGATTTATTAAAAAGGGGTGAGGGACAGGTTAGGGAGTATCAATTTGTGGGAGACGGGTCCTCTCAAACGGGTAGGACGTTTGGGTTTAAAAACGAAGAAAAAAAGAACGTCATTTAATGACATGGAACCTTTTTAGTCATTAAGAGGTTGTGCATGAGAGTGCAGAGGAACTACTAACTTGTGTCAAAGGAACCAGGTTCCCTGATAGATTTTGTAAATGCGAGCCTCATCTTATGACCAAAGTGCAATACCATTAGGCATTAGCAACTTGTTTGCTCTGTAATCGCCATGCGTGTCTACCTGCAACGGTATATAGATGAGTTAGACTTTGCTAGAAAATACTTTTTAGCTATTGTACCTGTTCATTTATTTCATAGACAATCATCAAGAGACCAGTTCCTCAGCTTGACTTTATCAACCCTAGTGCCAAGCGATTCTTTTCAAAATTCTCTCTGCTCAGTGCTTTGGTGAAGATATATGCAATTTGATCTTTTGTGCTGCAAAACTTCATGCAGATAAGCCATTTTTCAACATTGTCTCTGAGAAAATGATGTCACACATCAATATGCTTTGTTTTCTTATGTTGAACTGGATTCTTTACCATGTTGAGAGCACTAGTGTTATCACACACTAAGGGCACACAATCAAAAAACACACCAAAATTTTCCAGCTGCTGCTTGATTCACAGTGGTTGAGCACAGCAAGAGGCAGCTGTCACATATTCAGCTTCTGCAGTTGAAAGAGCCACTGAGTTTTGTTTTCTTGTACCCCATGAAATTAGGCATTAACCCAGAAAATGTTCCATGCCAGAAGTGCTTTTCATATCCACCAGCATAATCAAGCGTCAGCATATCCGATTAAATCAAAATTATCTCTAGGGATAGTAGAGAACCAGGTCCTGCGTTCCATTGAGATATCTCAAAATTCTCTAAGCAGCTTTCAAATGAGATTTTTTTGGATTAGATTGAAACCTGGCACAAAGTACCACACTAAGAACGATATCTAGTGTGCTTGTTGTGAGATACAGGAGTGAAACAATGATAACTCTATACATGGTCTCATTCACAGGAGAACCAGGTTCATCCATGTCCAAACGAGTGGCAGTGGAAATGGGAGTATCAATGATTTTTGAGATTTCCATTTCAAATCTCTTCAGAAGCTCTTTGATGTACTTCTGTTGAGTTATCATTGTGCCCTTAGGAGCTTGCTTGACTTGTAGGCCCAAGAAGAAATTAAATTCCCCCATCATACTCATTTCAAACTCACTTCCCATGAGCTTTGCGAATTCCTCACACACAGAGTCATTTGTTGCTCCAAAGATGATATCATCAACATAAACTTGAACAATGAGTAGGTTCCTTCCCCGTTTCTTCAAAAATAAAGTTTTGTTAATTTTTCCTCTTGTAAAGTCTTTTTTCTAGAAGAAATTTGTACAACCTTTCATACCAAGCATGAGGAGCCTGCTTCGGTCCATACAAAGCCTTTTCAAGTTTAAAGACGTGCTTAGGATGCTCATGGCACTCGAAACCAGACGGTTGCTTGACGAAAATTTCTTCTTTCAGAAAACCATTCAGAAATACACTTTTGACATTCATTTGAAATAATTTGAATTCCATATAAGATGCAAAGGCAATGAAGATTCTGATGGCTTCCATTCAAGCAACTGGAGAAAAGGTTTCATCATAGTCAATTTCTTCTTCTTGATTGTAGCCTTGAACTACTAGCCTTGCCTTATTTCTTATTGTGTTTCCAAACTCATCAAGTTTGTTTCTGAATACCCACCTGGTTTCTATGACAGTTATGTCAGCAGGTCGAGGAACCAGGTGCCATACACCGTTCCTCTCAAATTGATAGAGCTCATCTTGCATAGCCGTAATCCAGTTAGTATCTTTCAATGCTTCCCTGATATTTTGGGCTCAATTTGAGAGAGAAATGCTGAGAAGGCAAGTGAGTTTCTTGACTTTGATATAGTTTGAATCCTGTCTAAAGGGGTGATCACATTTTGAAGAGGGTGTGAATTTTTGTGCTTCCAGTTAGACAAATGAATCTCATTATGAGAGGATCCATGTACTTCTGAATGTGATCCTTGATTGACGAGAGATCCGCTTCTTAGCTAAGCATTTGGAGTTCTTTGGACAACATCTACCACTGTTATCAGCTTCAGTTTTTGTGATTGAGGGACCAGGTTCCTCCACATCAGTTGGAGATACAACTGCACCAACATCATTTGACTCCTTGACATGACTCATCATGTCAGCCTTTCTATTTTGCCATGTCAATGACTTCTACGGGAACAGTTGACTGCTCTCCGTCTTGATCCATCTTATCATGTGAATCTTTTCCATATAGGTGGTGAGGTTCATCAAAGATTACATGTATGCTTTCCTCAACACATTGAGTTCTTTTGTTGTATACTTTGTCGGCTTTTCTTTGTGATGAATAGCCCAGAAAGATTCATTCATTACTTTTGGCATCAAATTTCCAAAGTGCTTCGTTACCATTGTTGAGAACAAAATATTTGCAACCAAATGTCCTTAAATGCAATAGCTTGGATTTCCTTCCGTTCAGCAATTCATACGTGATTTTGTTCAGGAGGGACCTGATCATGCACCTGTTCACCAAGTAGCACACCCAGAAACTCTTTGCAATGCAACTGTCAATCAACATTGTTCTTGACATGTCTTCAAGAGTCCTATTCTTCCTCTCCACAACACCATTTTGTTGAGGAGTTCTTGGAGAAGAAAAATTGTGAGTTGTTCCATGTTCAGCACAGAATTCGTCGAATTTAGCATTGTCAAATTCTGTTCCATGATCAGATCTTATACACGCCACATTATGGCTCATTTTCACCTGGATCTTCTTCACAAATGCAATAAATATTGGAAAGATTTCATCCTCGGTTCTGATAAATAGGGTCCAAGTGAATCTGGAGTAGTCGTCTACTATAACAAAAATATAATTCTTTCCTCCTCTACTTGGCAGCCTCATAGGTCCACACAGATCCATAGTGAGGAGATCAAGTGGCCTTAAGGTACTAACTTCCTTTTTTGGGATTGAAGGATGATCTGACTTGCTTTCCTTTTGCGCATGCATCACACACCTTGTGATCCTTGACGCTTGACTTGGGGAAGACATGAACCAGGTCCTTCTTGACCAATTTGTTCAGCAACGTAAAACTTGCATGACCCAATCTTCTATGCCATAGTTCAGCATTATCATCAACGGCACTCAGACAAATGAGATCCCCATTTTGCAAGGACTCAAAGTCAGCAACATAGATAATTTTGTATCTTTTAGCCACCAGAACCACTTTATGAGTCACAATGTTTGTGACTGTGCATATTTTTGACACAAATTTCACTTTGTTTCCCTTGTCGCAGATTTGGGAAGCACTCAATAAAGTGTACTTCAAATCGTTCACGTAATACACATTTTCGATTGAGTGAGTGAGATACTTCCCAATCCTTCCTACTCCTAGAATGTATTCCTTTTTGCTATTTCCAAAGAACACACTCCCTCCTTGCAGGTCTTTGAGTGAAAGAAAGTCATTTGTGCTTCCAGTCATGTACTTAGAACAACCACTATCCATGTACCATCTTTGGATGCTCCCTTTCACTGCTCATGCGCTAGAAAATCAAGGGTTAGACTTACAAACCCAAACACATTTGGGTCCCTTGTAGTGAGGAAAGGGGTGAATCAGGATTCTGTTGGTCCAAGCAGACATCACATATTTTTTATATGAGGGACCAGGTTCTTTAGCAGTAGTTGCCTATTTAACAAAAACTTTGTTTTTCTGTTGGGACGGAATCTAGCTCTACAGGTTTCTTTAAAATGCCCAGTGTTACCGCAATGAGTGCAAATCCAGTTATCAGGAACAGTAATATACTTGCAGTGAGGGTTGTAAGGAGTCTTTTCCCTTTGGAACCCGATTCCCTGCATGTTTCCTCCACTGTTCGTATACATGGCAGTGATAGCATTAGAGGAATTTTTCTAGATCATTCTTAACTTTGCCTAGATCTTCTTGAAGTTATCTGTTTCTCTCAAGTTAAGCACACACACTAGATTTCACCGATTTTAGCTCATCTTCAAGCCTAAGGTGTGCCTCATTTGCAACTTCCTTTCCCTTTTGAGTGATCTCATGCCTACCTTCCCTTTTTAGTTCCTCAATTATTTCCTTTATGTCCATCTCTCTCATGCTCTATGTTAACAATATTTTTAGTTAAAGCTTCTTTCTCCTTTTTTAAACACTCAATGGTCTCTTTTAGATCAACCACAACAACCACTAGATCATCTCTCTCATGTTCTATGTTTGCAATTTTTTCAGTTAAAGCATCTTTTTATTTCTTCAAACTCTCAATGGTTTCTTTTTGATCGACCGTAACAACTACTAGATCATCTCTCTCATGTTCTACTTCTCTTAGTTCCACAATTAATGCATTTTTATCATTTATAAGGCTATGATAAGCACCAATTAAAATATTTTCCAAAGATATAAGCTTTTTCTGAGAGTAAGACTTCAAATCTCTTTGAACGTCTAAAAAGTTTACCTCATCATCAGCGTCATCAGATTTTGCCATCAGGGCAAAAATATAGTCATATTTAGCTGCTTCACTTTCTACTGCCATCATGGAGTTGTCACCTTGTTCGTCATCCTCTCCATATTCACTGGAAGAGTCTCCTTATGCAGCAAGATCTTGTTTCACAACATTGTCAGCGACATCTTTTCTCTTGAATCGGGTTCCTCTTGGCTGCTTTATTTGTGTTGTGTTTGTACTTATCTTTCTTGAGGAGAGGGAAATCCTTGATGAAATGTCCTGGCTTCCCACACTTATGACATAGGTCATAGCCTCTTGGCTTGCTTTAGCTGCCCCTTTTTGGAATACCTCCATTTCTGCGAACCATTTTCTGAAATCTCTTTGACATGTAAGCCATATCAGCATCCTTGCCACTTCAACCATTGTTGTCTGTCTTGAGGACCAGATTCTTCTCCCTTTTGGGCTCTCTTCTCTCCTTATCCTTCTTCATCTTCATTTCAAAGATTTTCAGATTGCCAATGAGTTCATCAAAGGTCAGCTTCTGCAGATCCTTTGCCTTCGTGATAGCATTTACTTTGCTTTTTTAGAAACCAGGTAATACACTAAGTATTTTATTGATAAGTTTGTTCCTGGGAGACAGAGTGAATATCATTGATGATAGAGGTGAAGCGAGTGTCCATTTCCTGAATGGACTCATCATCCTTCATCCTGAAGAGCTCATACTCTGTGGTTAGCATATCAATCTTCGAGTGCTTGACTTGAGTTGTCCCTTCATGTGTTGTTTGGAGAGCTTCCAGATCTCCTTAGCAGATTGATAGACCGAAATCCTATTGTATTCATCTGGTTCAATACCAAATACGGGTATTTTTTTGCTCGAAAGTTCTTCTCTATAGCCTTGCGGTAAGCATCATTTTTCTTGTTTTGGGAATTGTCACTGTTGGTTCACCATTGGTCTTCGTAAGGACGAAAGGTCCATCGCAGATAACATCCTAGAGCTCTGAATCATCAACCATGATACAATCATGCATCCTTGTCTTCCACCATCCATAGTATTGGTCGTTGAATCTTGGTGGTCTGTAGGTAGACTGACCTTCTTCAAAGTTTGGTGGAGCAGCCATGAGGATCCTTTCTAGGTATTAGCCTGATAGAAAGAACATGCTCTAATACCAATTGATAAAAACTAAAAGTCCACCAAACTATATAGAGAACCAGGTTCTATATTAGTTCCCACGGAACACATGCACATAACAGTAAGTAAGTAACACAATAGATTTTTACATGAAAAATCCCAGCTCACGGGATTAGAAACCACCTACCCTTGTAGAATTTTAACTTCACTACTGAGCAAACTTCAGATTACAAACTATTGTAACCTAGGTATTTACCTCTTAATCCCTCACTGACTTGTGATAACTCTATTACAAGCCCCTTTGTAATACTCTATTACAAAGCTTACAACTCGACAAAGCTTACCAAACTATATAGAGAACCAGGTTCTATATTAGTTCCCACGGAACACATGCACATAACAGTAAGTAAGTAACACAATAGATTTGTACATGAAAAATCCCAGCTCACGGGATTAGAAACCACCTACCCTTGTAGAATTTTAACTTCACTACTGAGCAAACTTCAGATTACAAACTATTGTAACCTAGGTATTTACCTCTTAATCCCTCACTGACTTGTGATAACTCTATTACAAGCCCCTTTGTAATACTCTATTACAAAGCTTACAACTCGACTAACTCTAGCCAAGACACAAACACAAGGTTTATGGTTTTACAAAAGATACCCTACACAATATTTCTAACTAAGCTAAGTAGGAATTACAAATGAAACACTTAAACAAATGCGCAACACAACTAAGTACATATGATGACTCGATGCGGGAAATTGGTCCTTTGTTATGTTGTTCCTTGTTCTTGATGCCCTTGATAGTCACTTGCAAGATTGTGACACACTTGAGAGAAAAGCTAAAATAATTCTGGAATGTGCAAGTGTCATGTTTTGTCTTTGCTTCATGTTAATATTACATAAGTGACATCACTTGAATGATGCAAGCATGTTTGGTACAAGGGCATTCCCCATAAAGTGACTCCTACACTGTTTGCACTGTTGCGTGTGTGTAGAGAGACAGTTACAGCTACTTTACAACTGTGGAAATTGACTGGTACAGTCAGCAAGGGAATTGATGTCCATCTATTCCCTCTATTGTTTCTTTGACTCTGAAATGTTGAAGTATGTCATTGACTTGAGACTTGTTGTTCTTGAGTGCCTGAGGATGTGGAATAGGTTCCTTATCTGGTTCTTAACATTAAGTTTGTTAGATCATCAAAACATAACAGGATGCATAACTTATCAAAGAGAAAGGATGATCGTGCTATATTCACTGCTGGAAAAAAATTTCAACATCTTCAAGTTGCAATCAAGTCCGACATCCCGGGCCCCTTGGATTTCAACCCGATCTATACGTGTAAGTCACAAATATCTCTCTCAACTAATTTACATATTAAAAATATTAATTAGGACACAAATATTCAAAATAAAGTATATGGTTTTTATAATAGCGAATCTAAGATTTTAATTAAGGGTTTAGAATTAGGGTTCCATTCATTGGGCCAATTACTTTGTTTGAGTTCTGGGTTCATAATTTAATATTTTCAGCAATTCCAATAAATTTTATACAAAGAAATTTATAATTTAATATTTTCAACAATTCCAAGAAATTTTATACAAATAAATTTATAATCTAATATTTTCAATAATTCCAATAAATTTTATACAAACAAATTTAGGTTTACTAGAATTTTTCCTTAAACCCACATCTAAACTACTAATCTCAGAATTAGTTATACTATGATTTTGTTCCAACCAAATATGGGATAAACTCATCTCAAATTTAATCTCAGGATTAATTATCCATTATCGATCATACGAAACGAGCTCTTAGACCTCTAGAAAATTATTACCTCAGATTTATACCCTAAATAAGTCAATCTAAGTAGCCAACTGAATAATGAAAGTTAGGCAACATACATATAGGTAGCTTACTAGAATTGATGTTTATGTATTAAAGTACGGAGAAAAAATCATACTATAATTCATTTATGGACAATTTTAATCGGACTTTTGTGGCATTTTTCACTTTCAATTTATTGCTTCAAACGTTAACATGGAAACCGAGTTTAGTTTTCCCAATTGTTAGAGCAAAATGGAAATATATCCCTCCGCAATGTCCCAACAAATGAGAATTTCAGATATAAAAGAAAACTGAAGAAAAAAAATTATAGATTTTTCAAATTTTGAACAATATTATTGAGGGTCAATTTTTCATTTTTAAAAATTAAAACAATGATAATTTCATTTTGGCTATTAATTTTAAGGTCAAAGGGTCCGTTCCTTTGACAATGTTAAGAAAGTGAGTAGTTAGTATTTATTTTCAAATTTAAGAGGATGAGGGTTTTTGGTGAAATTTTTACTTTAAAATTTTATCCAACAATTAGTTTGTTTTGTCACAAAGCTTATGATTATAAAGATGTTATTATCTTCTCAAAGTTACTTAAACCTAATTGACTATATATTTAAAAAGGAGATTTTATAGCCTGTTTGGCCAAGCTTCTAAAATCAACTTATTTTGAGAAGTGTTTTTCTCAAAGGCACTTTTCAAAAAAGTGCTTTTGGGGAGAAGCAGTTGGTGTTTGGCTAAATAATTTGAAAAGCACATTTGAGCAGTAGTTAGTGTTTGGTCAAGCTTTTGAAAATTGCTTCTAAGTGTATTTTTCTCAAAAGTGCTTCTCATAAAAGTATTTTTGGAGAAAAATTACTTTTTTTTGTTTCTCAAAATTATTTTTGCTTCTCCTCAAAAGCACTTTTTTCTATCTAAAAACTTGGCCAAACACCTCAATTTTTGACCAAAAGCACTTTTTGCCAAAAAAATACTTTTGGCCCAAAAATAATAGCTTGGTCAAACAGGTTTTAAAACTCAGTACTAAAAAATTAACTCATTCTGTATAGCAAAAATTCATTAGATTTAAGATTTAATACCCTAAAACCTCCCTAAACTATCACGTTTTTGTCAGTTTCATGCTTAAATTATCTGGTGTCCCCAAAAACTACTAAACTATATTATCCTTCATATTAAAACACCCTCGTTATATTTCTAATTTTGTGTGTGTTACACGCTTCAAATTGTTAAAAAAATTTGTCATGTGGCAATCCACGTGTGGGGTTAATTAGCTTTATCTAAAAATTGACTTAATTAGTTATTCTAAATAATAATCAAATATTATTAGAGGTATAAATATTCACCCAATTAGAAACAAAAGAATAGGGGTAGGATAAAATTATTTTCATCAATTCTCCTTTTCTCTCCTCACTTCCGATGATGGATACTACACCTCTCAGTAGTGATTTTCTCCATTAAGCTTGATTCCCCCCCCCCCCCNTTTGTTTTTGTTCAAGATTGGGGATTAAAAAGTAGGGTTTGCTGAAAAATCTAGGATTTATTGGAGCTCTGACTGAGTGAAGATTATTGGTAAAACTTCGAGTTGATTTCAAGAAGATATCCATGCACAAGTACTACTTCTTTAAAAACTAACTTCTTTGTTAAAAAATTATTGTATAAATTTGTTGGGTAACTTCAAGTCAATTTTACCAAAAAAATTAGATCTTTTTGTGAGTTGTTGAATGAGTGTTTCTTCTTTCAAATAAATTCGAGTAATAAATAAAAATAAATCCAGTAATAAGAAGAGAGGGAGAATTTTAGATGGCACCAGATGGAGAAATGAAGAAGAAGAAAATATGGGGAGAAATGGTGAAAAAAAGAGGAAGAAAGTGAATAAATGAGGAAGAAAAGTTTAATTAGTTGTTACATTGTAACGACCCAATCAGTCATTTTTCTTTCTAGAACCCTGTGCCCTTAAATAAGACTTCCCACACTTGATTTTATTGATTTATGATTTGCGGGGATGGTTGGTTCGGGATTTGAAAGAGTTTGGGTTGGAATTGGAACACTTGGTTCCTTAAGGTTGGCTTAAAAGGCCAAGTTTGACTTCGGTCAATATTTTGAGTAAATGACCTCGGAATCAAGATTTGACGGGCCCAATAGGTTTGTATGATGATTTCGGACTTGGGCGTATGTTTGGAACGAGTTTCGGATGACCCGGGGGTAATTTCGGCACCAAATAGTGAAAGTTGGATTCTTGAAGGTTTTGGGAGTCCTATAAATGTGGTTTGGGACATATTTTGGTGATATCAAGGTCCAAACGGAATTTCGAGATCAGGAGTAGTTATGTAATGTCATTAATACTTGCACGCAAAATTTGGTATCATTCCGGGTAGTATAAGTACATTTCGGCACGTTGGAAGTGGATTGAAGAACTTAAAGTTCATAAGTTTGATTAATTTAGTTTTAGGGTATGATTCTTAGTTTTAATGTTATTTCGGGCATTCCAAAGGTTTGAGCGAGTATGTCGTATGATTTTGAACTTGTTGGTATGTTTGGACGGGGCCTCGGAGGCCCCAGATGCCATTCAGACGTCGCGCGAGTCGAGTCCAAGCTCAAAATGAGCTGTTGGTGCACCAGTTCTAGTGCGGCCGCACTTACGGTTGGGAAGCCGCAGGTGTGAGCAAAGCTGCGCAGATGAACCCTAAGAGCGGAGCCCAGGTCCCGCAAATGCGGTCCCTTTTTCGCAGAAGCAAAACCACAGGTGCGTTCACCAGTCCGCAGGTGCGATCCTAGCCGGTCCTGCCCTTTTTTGCAGATGCAGACAATGGTCCGCATAAGTGAGACCGCAGGTGCGGTCCACTCGCTGAAGGTGCAGTCCACTCACTGCAGGTGCGAAAGTCGCTGAAGGCAGTCGCCTTCATTTAATACGGGAGTTTGTCATTTTTGACTCACTTCACTCAATACTTGGGTGATTTGGGAGATTCAAAGGGGAGATTTCAACCTAGCTTAGTGAGGTAAGTGATTCCTACATAATGTGAGTTTAATACATAGTTTATATGTAGATTACAACATATAAATTAGTGAAAATTATGGGTTTAGAGTGAAACCTAGTGTTTTGATAAAAATAAGATTTAACCACGAAATTTGTTATGAAATCTAGTAAAAATCACATATTCTTGATCCTAAGATTACGGATAACGATTTTCTTTGAAAATTTCCGAAATTTGGGCATGTGGGCCCGAGGGGTAAATTTTAGGAATCTTATAATTTGGGTTGGGTAATCACTCTAATAGTGGAAGTGTGAACTTTGGAGCTTATATTGATTAGTTTTTACCTTATTTGGATAGTTTTGGATTGTCCAGCTCCGGTTTGAAGGTTTGAGAGAATTCTTGAGCTCGGAAGTAAGCTTTGGAGCAACGTAAGTCTCCTTTCTAACCTTGTAAGAGGGAATTATCCCCATAGGCGAAGTAATTAAATACGTTTTCCTAATTGTGGGGGGGCTATGTACGTACAAGGTGACGAGAGTCCGTGCATAGCTACTAATATGTTAAGTCCAGGTTGTCTAGGACCCAAAAGCATGCTTTATTTGCCATACTTGAAACTTTATTGTCAAACTAAATTGCTTAATTTATATCGAACTTGGCAAATGAATTTTTAAAAGGTTAAACATCATTTTTTCCTGACCGTTAAAGAAAAGTTGACTTTTCTTAGGTAGTTGTTTTCTCGATGAATTCTTGATTGACTATTTGATGTATTTATTTGTATTTGACCGCGTCGCATGTATGATTCGCGAGCGGGATAATAAATGCATCTATGGTTCGCGTCGTTCGACCCTCCGGCAGTGCACATTTTATTATTTTGTTGGATCGGGCCGTATGACCTCAGCATTATTTGCGCATGCTATTTGCTTGATACTTTCTGTGATTCGAGTTGCTTTAAATGTCTTGAAATATAAATTGTTAACTTAAATGATAGAAACTGAAATTTTAATTATGAAGGACTTGTCACTTCCTGTTATTTATTCATGACATCCATGCTTAGCCTCACACTTAATTATGTTATATTGGCCCTAGTAAGTGTAAAGTCGACCTCTCATCACTACTTCTTCGAGGTTAGACTGGATACTTACTGGGTACATATTGTTTATGTACGCATACTACGCTTCTGTACTTAATTATACAGGATCTGAGGTAGGTGCATCTAGCTGCCCGTCCGGAACGCGTTCTTGATACTTGACCGAGATTCCACGGTGATTTGTTTCCTTCTGACCTTCCAGGCATGCCCCCAGATTGTGATATTGATTTTTGTATTGATTTGGCTCTAGGTACCCAGCCTATATCCATTCCACCGTACCGTATGGCTCCGAAAGAATTGAAGGAGTTGAAGGAGCAGCTTGGGGAGTTATTAGCAAAGGGTTTTGTGAGACCAAGTGTGTCACCTTGGAGTGCAGCCGTGTTGTTTGTGAAGAAGAAGGATGTGACAATGTGGATGTGCATTGACTACCACTAGTTGAACAAGGTTACCATCAAGAACAAGTACATGTTTCCGTGCATCGATGATTTATTTGACCAGTTGCAGGGTGCTAGGGTGTTTTCTAAGATTGATTTGAGATCGGGGTACCATCAGTTGAAGATTTGGGACTCAGATGTTCCTAAGACTGCCTTCCGTACTGGATATGGTCATTATGAGTTTCTTGTGATATCTTTTGGCTTGACTAATGCCCCAGCGGCGTTTATGGATTTGATGAATAGGGTGTTCAGGCCTTATATTGATTCCTTTTTTATTGTTTTCATTAATGACATCTTGATCTACTCACGTAGCCTGGGAGAGCACGAGCAGCATTTGAGAGTAGTGCTCCAGACCTTGCGGGAACAGAAGTTGTATGCTAAGTTCTCCAAGTGTGAGTTTTGGTTGGATTCTGTGGCGTTCTTGGGGCATGTTGTATCAGTGGAGGGTATTAAGGTGGATCCCAAGAAGATTAAGGCGGTTCAGGGTTGGCCTCGTCCTACTTCAGCGACCGAGATCAAGAGTTTCTTGGGATTGGCAGGTTATTATCGCCGGTTTGTGGAGGGCTTTTCATCTATTACAGCACCTCTAACTAGATTGACCAAGAAGGATGCCCCGTTCTGATGGTCCGACGAGTGTGAGGTGAGATTTCAGAAGCTCAAGACGGCTTTGACCACAACACCAGTTCTAGTGTTGCCTTCCGGTTCGATGATGTACACAGTTTATTGCGACATTTCAGACGTTGGATTAGGATGTGTATTGATGCAAGAGGGATGAGTTATTGCATATGCTTCACGTCAGCTGGAGATTCATGAGAAGAACTATCCCTTGCACGATTTGGAGTTGGCAGCGATTGTTCATGCTCTTATGATTTGGAGGCTTTACTTGTATGGAGTGTCTTGTGAGGTTTATACAAACCACGGCAGTTTGCAGCACTTGTTCAAACAGAGGGATCTTAATTTGAGGCAGCGTAGATGGCTTGAGTTACTGAAGGACTATGACATCACCATCCTTTATCATCCGGGCAAGGCAAATGTGGTCGCAGATACCTTAAGTAGGAAGGCAGAGAGTATGGGTATCTTGGCATTCATTTCAGCGGAAGAGAGGCCACTAGCTTTCGACATTCAGCCTTGGCTAACAGACTTGTGAGGCTTGACATTTAAGAGTCCAGCCGAGTACTTTCATGTGTTGTTGCTCAGTCGTCATTATTGAGGCAGATCAAGGCTCGGTAGTTTGATGATCCGCACTTGGCAGTTCTCAGGGAGACGGTACTATAGGGTGGTGCCAAGGAATTTTTTATTGGAGAGGATGGTGTTTTGCGACTTCAGGGTTGCCTATGTGTTCCTAATGTTGATGTCCTGAGGGAGAGGATTCTATATGAGGCACACATTTCATGGTATTCTATTCATCCAGGTGCTACGAAGATGTATCGTGACCTGAGGCAGCATTAATGGTGGTGGCGGATGAAGAAAGACATAGTGGAGCATGTAGCTAGATGCCTAAATTCCCAACAAGTTAAGTATGAGCACCATAGGCCAGGAGGCCTACTCCAGCAGATGACTATACTTGAGTGGAAGTGGGAGCGCATCACCATGGACTTCGTAGTTGGGTTGCCACGGACTTTGCGGAAGTTCGATGCAGTTTAGGTTATTGTTGACAGGTTGACCAAGTCGGCACATTTCATTCCAGTAGCCACTACTTACACTTCAAAGAGGTTGGCCCAGATCTACATTCAGTAGATTGTTCGGCTTCACGGTGTGCCTGTGTCCATCATATCAGATAGAGGTCCTCAGTTCATCTCGCATTTCTGGAGAGTCGTACAGGGTGAGTTGGGCACCTATGTAGAGCTCATCACATCATTTCATCCACATACCGACGGGCAGTCGGAGCGGACAGTTCAGATATTGGAGGACATGCTCAGAGCATGTGTGATTGAATTTGGAGGGAAGTGGGATCAGTTCTTGCCTTTGGCCGAGTTTGCTTACAACAACAGTTAGCAGTCCAGCATTGAGATGGCTCCATTTGAGGCTTTATATGGTCGGCGATGCCGTTCTCCCATCGGGTAGTTTGAGCCTGGCGAGTCTAAGTTATATGGTACTGATTTGGTAAAGGATGCCTTGGAAAAGGTAAGGTTGATTCATGAGAGGCTTCGCACGGCACAGTCCAGAAAGAAGAGTTACGCGGATCAGAAGGTGCGTGATGTATCATTTATGCTCGGCGAGAAGGTTCTCTTGAAAGTCTCGCCAATGAAGAGTATTATGAGATTCGGGAAGAAGGGCAAGTTGAGCCCAAGGTTTATATGTCCATTTGAGGTGATGAGGCGAGTTGGGGAGGTTGCTTATGAGCTTGTTTTACCTCCCATCTTATCAAGGGTCCATCCAGGTTTTCACGTATCTATGATCCGGAGGTACCACGCCGACTTATCTCATGTGTTAAACTTTAGTACCATTCAGCTAGATGAGAGATTGTGCTACCAGGAAGAGCCAATTGCTATTGTTGATAGGCAGGCACTACAACAAAAAAGGCTTTTAGCAACAAAAGATAATCCCTTTAACGGCAATAAAAATAGCCGCAAAAACTTTTACCGGCCATTACTCATTTGTCATTGAATCCACAGTCGCTAAAGACTTTAGCGGCAATAAATAAGAGTGCTGGTAAAGCCCCAAACTATTGCCGCTAAAAGGTCCGACAATTAGTGGCATTTATCTTCCGGCAATTAAAATGACCATTAAAAGTGGTTAAGGTATATTTTAGTTCATATATTTAGGGGGCAATCACACTTGCCGGTAAAGACCAACTTAACTGTCGGTAATGGTAACATCTTTTGGTGGCAACTAAATCTGCATTTCTTTTTGCATTTAATAAATTTCTTTTATGGTCAACAGATATTCAATTTATTGGAGGTAAAAACGTGACCTTTCTAACACCATTTGCTATAGCCTGAAAAGATAAATAAGCACACTATTTTTATTCATTTTAACATAATGATAATATTCAACTCTACAAAATAATAGTATTTCATTACATATACAAACAAAAATGACAAATCCATAGCTTTTACAGTGTCAACACCAAAAAAGTACACAGCTTGAATGAGCAACTTAATCCAATCTCTCTTCACCAGCTTTTTTGCAATTCAATCTCTCTTCACCAGCAGGATAAATCTCACCTTAAAATACAGAAGAAAACGTAAACTTTATTAAATCTAGTTCATTATGTCTTGAGAACAAATTCATAAATTTGGTAGCCTCTGATTCAGTTCATCAGATTTATCATCTCTTACCTCCAGTTCAAAATATAATCCAGGCAGTGTTCCAATGCTCCAAGAACTTATCTGGCTAGCCTATCAAAGCATATCAATGTTGGATTCTTACTTGTGCCTACCCTAACGAGAATACTTCAGCTGATTCACGGCAAAAATTTTCTATAATCTAGAAAAAAAATCACCATACAATTTAAGTCAGTAGAATAGTAATTTGACTCCTAGAATGATCCAAATAACTAAAGTAAGCACACGAAATATTTTAGAGCCACTTAAAATCAGTTATTGAAACATCAAAGAAGAGGCCGTAGTTAGTGATTTATATCCTCATGACCATCTAACGATGTGAAAATTAAATCTACTTGATTCCACTGAGCCAACCTTTTAATTTTTCTTCTACGCATTGAAAACCACATAGAACTTTTAGCAGTAGAAGGTTACAATAGATGTTAAGATTAAATCTGAAAAGCCACCTTATAAGTTTAAAGCCTAACTATTTTATACTTTTAACAAACTCTAAGGAAAGAGAATCAGAAACGGAGCACGTAACTACACTGCCAACTTTCTGAAAAAGATTTACACATAAATTCCATTGTTTAGCACAGTAAAAATACCCAATCTCGAGATTCATATTCCTAAGATACACATTGCAACAAAATATATTAACCAGTAGGCTTTGTTCCAATGCAGAAAATATTATATATATATATATATATATATATATTAAGCATATACTTCCTTTCTCTTTTTTATAATTTTGATATGTTAATAGACAAAGCAAACACAATGAAGCATATTTTAGATTTTACAAATACTAGAATTCAAATAACTTAGCATGAAGGATGCAACTCTCAACAAACATATGATGTATAACTCCAGTTATATATATAAAAAAAAAATCTTGAAAGGTTACTCGCAGACACATAAATGGAACAACGCAGATAGAACATTTTAGTTTTCGATTATAAGAACAATTTGTCAGTAGAAAACAGAGTAATAAGGTTTCAGGCTTCAAAACTTAAGAGCTTCATACGAAATTCGCTTCTAATTCTTCTCTATATGAGACAACTTGAGAATACAAAAAGGAATGTTTCAACTCAAAATAAGGTAAACAATTGATTAACTAATATAAGTAAGTGAAGCAAATTTAGTCCGTCAACAATTCAGATCTAAAGAATAGTATAATGAACTGATTGAATAGCTTAAAAATATAGACAATGTTCTCTCATACATAAATCAATGTAGGTTACTGCAAATAATTGAAATCTTTTATCAGATGTATAGCTTTATTATATCAAGAGCAACACAAGAACAAGTTTTCAACGCAAAGACATAATAAAGAACAAGAGATGTAATCCAAAAAAATCGGTTACTATGTTTCCATAATCTCCATTATCAACAGAAAGGGAAAACTTACTTTATTAGAGTATGGGACAAGACAACACGATGTAAAGACATAAGAAACATTCCCATGTTGTGAATTCTCATGCGCTTATTATAAAAGAAAATATTCGTAATTAAATTATACTCACTAGAAGCAGTTTAAATGCATAACAATTTGCTTTTATATCAAAAGTGCCTGCATTCAATAGAATTTGAGAAACAAACCCATATTGTAATTTCAGTTACCAAATGAAACCTCCATTTTTTCACAAGACCAAATTCACCAAAATGCATCTTAAATTTTACTTTCTTTTTCTCAATTTCGTATCAAAATTATGAATCAAATTTAGGCTAGATAAGTCTACATTGAACCTTTCCAATAAAGGTTCTAGAGAAAAGGAAAAAAGGTTGAGATTTAATGAGGCCTACCGACAAAGGAAGAAGAAATAAATAAGGTTGAAAGTACAGAGAAACGAACAAAAGAGTAGTGAATTTTGACTAGTATAGAAACCTTAGTTCTTCAGGATCGATCAAATCTGTATTTAATCTAATCGGCATAAGGACCTAAAGAAGGCACACCTTCTTCTTCACTCACTACGAACGCAAAATTAATATTTATATACTTTTGCTTTGTATTTCACGAGTAGAGGGTCATCAAATTTAAAACCAAAAGGAAAGAAAGCGAGATATTACCTGGTGATGGTGAGAGAGATGAATTGGGCGCTGACAACGATAATAGAGAGGGAAAGGTATGCTCAATTTTGCGGCTTGCTGTGGCGGAGAAGATATATTTGCAACTTGTGGAAGAATGTTTGTTTGCACAGTGAAGGGAGGGAATATTTTACAGCAATAAGATGGAGAGAGAATAAAACCACTAGAAATAGACTTAATTTTTTAACCTTTACTGGCCATTGCTTTGAATGGTTGGTAAAAGAACACGATTTCATGGCAAATACGCAAATGCCGCTAATGTTTTTATTGAGAGAATTAAATTACCAGCAAGTAGCTAATTGCCACTAAATAATTGTCGATAAAACCCTTTTTCGTGGTAGTGAGGGTCGCTAGTTGAGCTCCAATAGGGTTTCTGCAGTGGAGGGGCCAAACAGTCGAGGAGGCGACTTGGGATCCCGAGGAGGACATGCGGAGTAGATATCCACACTTGTTCAGCACTTCAAGTATGATTCTAGACTCGTTCGATGACGAACGTTTGTTTAAGAGGTGGAGAATGTAATGACCCGACCGGTCATTTTTTTTCTAGAACCCTATGCCCTTAAATAAGACCTCTTGTACTTGCTTTTATTGATTTATGACTTGCGGGAATGGTTGGTTCGGGATTTGGAAGAGTTTGGGTTGGAATCGGAACACTTGGTTCCTTAAGGTTGGCTTAAAAGACCAAATTTGACTTTGATCAACATTTTGAGTAAACGACCTCGGAATCAATATTTGATGGTTCCAATAGGTTGGTATGATGATTTCGGACTTGGGCGTACGTTCGAAACAAGTTTCGGATGACTCGGAGGCGTTTATGCACCAAATAGGGAAAGTTGGATTCTTGAAGGTTTTGGGAGTCCTATAAATGTGGTTTGGAACATGTTTTGGTTATATCGAGGTCCAAATGGAATTTCGAGATCGGGAGTAGTTCTGTAACGTTATTTAATACTTGCACGCAAAATTTGTTATCATTCTGAGTAGTATAAGTACGTTTCGGCACGTTGAAAGTGGATTGAAGAACTTAAAGTTCATAAGTTTGATTCAATTGGTTTTAGGGTGTGATTCTTAGTTTTAATGTTGTTTCGGGCGTTCCAAAGGTTTGAGAAAGTCCGTCTTATGATTTTGAACTTATTGGTATGTTTGGACGGGGCCTCGGGGGCCCCGGATGCCATTCGAACGTCGCGCGAGTCGAGTCCAAGCTCAAAACAAGCTGCTGGTGCACCAGTTCTGGTGCGACCGCACTTGCGGTTGGCAGCCGCAGGTGCGGGCGAAGCTGCGCATATGCGGCCCAAGAGTGGAGCCCAGGTCCCGCAGATGCGGTCCCTTTTCCGCAGAAGCGGAACCACAGGTGCGATCCTAGCCGGTCCTGCCCCTTTCCGCAGATGCGGACTATGGTCCGCAGAAGCAAGACCGCAGGTGCGGTCCACTCTCCGCAGGTGCGAAAGTCGTTGAAGGCAGTGGACTTCATTTAATACGGGAGTTTGTCATTTTTGACTAACTTCACTCAATAGTTAGGCGATTTGGGAGCTTCAAAAGGGGAGATTTCAACCTAGTTTTGTGAGGTAAGTAACTCCTACATAATGTGAGTTTAATACATAGTTTATGTGTAGATTACAACATGTAAATTAGTGAAATTATGGGTTTAGAGTGAAACCTAGGGTTTTCATAAAAATAAGATTTAACTACGAAATTTGTTATGGAATCTAGTAAAAATCACATATTCTTGATCCTAAGGTTATGAGTACTGATTTTCTTCGAAAATTTTCAGAATCCAGGCACGTGGGCTAGGTGTAACGACCCGACCGGTCATTTTTTAGCTCTAGCGCGTCGTTCAGCGGTTTGAGGTCATGAGTAGCTCCGTTTCAGGTGTTATGACTTGTAGGTGTGGTAGGAATTTAATTTCGGGAAGTTCGGAGTCAAATTGGAAGGAAATCCTCATTTTAGAAGCCTTAAGTTGGAAAAATTGACTAAGATTGAAATTCTGAGTAAATGACCTCCGAATCAGGATTTGAAGGTTTCTGCAGGTTCGTATGATAATTTCGGACTGGGGCGTATGTCCGGATCGGGCATTGGATAACCCGGGAGCGTTTCGGTGTATATTGTGGAAGTCAGCAATTTTGAAGAAATTTCCTAAGTTTGGCTTGAAGCGAATTTCAGTGATATTGATGTCCGTTTGGGATTCCGAGCCTGGGAATAGCTTCGTATTGTTATTTTGGAGTTGTGAGCACGATCTAAAGTGAATTCGGATGTCCGTAGGTCATTTTGAAGTCATTTGGCTAAAGATAGAAATTTGACGATTTTTGAGAAATCCGACCGGAAGTGAGAATTTTGATATCGGGGTCGGAATTCGATTTCGGAAGTTAGATCAGGTCCATAATGTTGAATATGACTTGTGTGCAAAATTTGGGGTGAATCGGACATGATTTGATAGGTTTCGGCATCGGATGTGGAAGTTTAAAATTTTAAAATTCATAAAGTTTAGATTTGGCTGCGATTCGTGGCTTCGGCGTTGTTTGGTGTGATTTGAGGCCTCGAGCAAGTCCGTGGGATATTATGGGACTGAGTCGTGTGATTGGACGGAGTCCCGCGGGCCTCGGATGTGTTTCAGGGCAAGTTCGGACCATTTTTTTCTCTGTTTTGCTGCTGCTGTTTCTGGTATATCTGGTGTGCTCCGTGATCGCGGTCCCTTGTGTGAAATCACGGAGGAGGAAAATGGAGGGATGCTAGATTTGCTTGTGCGTTCGCGGTGAAGAGAGTGTGAACGCGGTGGCTTGGGTTGTGATATATACGCGAGCGGGGTAAGGTGTGCGAGCGCGTAAAGGAAAGGGGAGTTAGGGGCCGTTTGGCCTATGCGAACGCACAGGGAGGCCTGCGAACGCGGAGGGTCAGGGCAGTTGACCTTCACGAACGCACTCAGGGTGTCGCGAACGCAGAGAGGAAATTAGGGCCTGGGCAGATTAATCTAAATGCGAGATGTTGGTCATTTCCTTCATTTGTTTCATTGATGTGGGAGATTTTGAGGAGCTTCAAGAGGGGATTTTCATCAAGCATCAATAGGTAAGTGATTCCTTATCATTCCAAGTTAAATACAAGGATTATTCATGGATTTGAACATGAAAAATTGTGGGGAGAAAATTGGGATTTTGAAGAAAACTTAGAAATTTGGTAATTTGGATTTTAGCCACGAATTGAGCATGAATATTTTAGTAAAATGTATATTTGAACTAATAAAGCTATGGGTAGAGTTTATCTTCAAGAAATTTCAAAATTGGGGCATGTGGGCCCGAGGGAATTTTGGTCAATTCCTTGAGCGGAGATAGGAGTTTATATAATTTGGATTATTAATAAATATTAGAGTATATTTTTATTGATTTGCCATTATTTGGTTAGTTTTGGGGTGTTGTGCATCAATTGGAGTCGTCGGAAGGGCTTGGAAGCCAGTTATGGAATTTGGGAACGAGATAAGTCTCCTTTCTAACTTTGTGAGGGGGAATTGTCCCCCTAGGCGAACTAATTAAATATGTGCTACTATTTGTAGGGACTACGTGCGCACGAGGTGACGGGAGTCCGTTCCTAGCAACTATTATGCTTGTGCCCGGGTAGCCTAGGACCCACTAGCATGCTTTACTTGCTATACTTGCAACTTTGTTGGTAAAATAAGACTGTCTAAATCTCATTGAATTAGTAAATGAATACTTAGGTAGGTTAAACTTCTTTTTCTTAATCATGTAAAAAAGAGAATGTATCCTTCTTCGGCTAAATATTCCCTGATAAATTCCGGATTTACTACTTGAATGGACCTACTTATATGCGGGTACCCGAGTCGCAGGTATGATTCGCGAGCGGTGTAACTCTATAATTCATATGTAACTTCTTCGCATGTATGATTTGCGAGCGGGGTAAATCCTCCTACCACACTCTTATGGGATCGGGTCGTTCGCCTCGGCAGGATTTATGTACAACACTCTTATGGGATCGGGCCGTTCGCCTCGGCAGGATTTATGTACCACATTCTCATGGGAGCGAGCCATACGCTACGGCGGATTGAAAGATACATCTATGGTTCGCATCGTTCGACCCTTCGGCAGTGCACAATTTACTTTTATGTTGGATCGGGTCGTACGCCTCGGCATTTCCTTTCCTATGTACTTACTATCCCCATTGAATCGTGCGTAATGTTTGGCTAGAAGCCAGTGTACCTAAGGGTTTTCCCTAAATTCAAGTATAATAACCTTTTGGTTAAGTCGTTATGTATATGTTTTGGTTACAGAAGTAAATTGTAAATTGAGAGCTGAATAAATTGTAAGGAAGGGATCGTACCGTGTAATCATACCTGTTTGATATATACTCTTACTTTGTTTCGTATTGATTCATTTCGTTGCTATACCTGATATTAATTGACTACTAGAAGTGTCTAATTCGACCTCTCGTCACTACCTCTCTGAGGTTAAGCGGGATACTTACTGAGTACACGTTATTTTCGTACTCATGCTACACTTGTTATGCATTTTGTTGCACATGAACCTTCATAGCAAAGTGGCTGACTTGTACACTTAGACGGGTTGCATCATCCGGAGACGACCCGCAGCCGGCAGAGCCTTCCTCATATGTATCTGTATTTTATTTTAAATTCCTTGTCCAATTTGTATCTCGGACAAGCTTTGTAATAATTGTATAAATTCTTAGAAATTGCTCATGTACTTGCGTCATCGGGTTCTGGGATGTGTTTGGGGTGTATTTTATCAAAATGGAATGTTGGACTGTTATTTCTACTTAATGGATTTTATTTAGATATTACGTGTTAAGTGAAAGGTAATGATTTCAAAAAAATGCTAAAACAGGAAATTTAACTTAACCATTTAATGATTGGCTTGACTGACAGTGGTGTCCGGCGCCATCACGACCTTATGGATTTTGGGTCGTGACAACATGGTATCAGAGCACTAGGTTCCCTTAGGTTTCACGAGTAATGAGCAAGTCTAGTAGAGTTTTGCGGATCGGTACGGAGACGTCTGTGCTTATCTTCGAGAGGCTACAGGGTTGTTAGGAGTACTTCCCTTCTTGATTCCTCATCGTGCGATTTGATTCCCTTAAGCTTGTGCCTATGTTTCTTCCTACTCAATCTTATACGTCGTGAAGCGCTTTCTATAAATCGAGAATTTGAGGAATTTTAATGGTGCTACAATGGTGCGTGGTGTTTTCCGTACATAGTTGTTTGGGCTGTTGTTGTCGCCCTGCAGAAGGATACTATGTTGTTCCAGCTCAGTAGCTGTGTTTCTGAGAGCCTTGAGGTTATGCTCAGGTAGTGATGATGTTTACGATTGGTTATCGCGCGGTGTGAGTGTGATGGTAGGATGCTTGCCCATACGTAGGAGCAATGAATGACTTGAAGGGAGGTCTTCTCAGAGTGTGATTTCGAGATTTCGGTATTTTAGTTCCGGCAGAGGAAAGGCATTTGGATTATAAATGGTCAGGTTTTGGATTGATAAAGTAGTAAGACTTGGTGTTTTCAAGTAAGGTGGGATATTCACTTGTGATGTGATATCGTCGTCATTGATCGAATGGAATGTGTTAAGTTCGTCGGTGCCATAGTTTCTTCAGTTGCTCGGGGTCAGAGTATTGTCAAGAAGTATTGAAGAATGCGGTTGGCAGAGACCGTGAGGTGCGGTGGTTCAGTATTGGATAAGTATTGATGATGAAGGCAGCTCGAGAAAGATGATCCTCAGAGAGTTTGAGGTCGTGGTGACCTGCTGGTTTAAGAGCTATAGAGAATGATATAGAATTGGGCAGCATACGATGAAGGAAGTCAGGTGGTGCTTAAAGGAATCAGGTTAACCCAAGTGGGAGAGCGGCAACATGGTGGTGAAATAGAGGATGTTGTAGCGCATTTAGTAGATGTCCATGAGAAGCGAACGGACTGGTAAAGTTGGTGAATGAGAACAGGCTTAGGATGGAATATTGATGTCATAGAGATGGTGCAGTACAACATCGTTGGAAGGTTTCAGTTGGTGATTTACACAGGTGGGTTGTCTCCTGTGAGTAGGTTAGCGGTTGTGTGGTTGGCAAGTTTATGTGAGGGATTCTAGTGGCTATTCGGTAGGAGGCATAATGGGCGAATGATGCTGCAGAATCTGAGTATTTAGGGAATGCTGATAGGAGAATTTGGAAGAATTTGGCAGATTGGTCGAGCAGGATCGTGTTAACAAAGGAGAAAGGATCTCAACAGGGTCTAGAGTGGTGCAAGGAGTAGCTTCGGGCTAAGTGGGGGAGTCCCACCGCCTGCAGTTGGGTTGTAGGATTGTCTTCTCATTGGGTTGCGTATTGTCGGCCGTCGTAATAGATTTCATGTGGGATCATTCGAGTGCTATGTCATGTCAGGTGTAGGCGGATCCCGGAAGGTTTATGGTGGTTCAGACCACTACTTAAGGATTTGCATGTTGGGTGATTATGAGAATTCACTTGAGTGTTGTTATTATTCTCTTGAATTGAGGTAAGTAAGAGGTTTCTATATGATGAGGTGTTTCCCCTATTAGTGGTTCAGGAGTTATGATGGAATTCTTGCGCTATTTCATATTGGCATGTTAGGTGCAGTAGTCAGTGTGGAGATGGAAGTAAGGACCAGGGTTGCGGTTCGGTGTTGACAAGGATGTCTTGAGCTTGGATGAGCAAGAAAAAGTGACTTGGAAGTTCAGAGTAAGCTGGTGTTATCTTCAGTGCCACCTGAGATCGATATTCGGTGAAAGAGGCCTTGTACCCTGGTCATGGTTCTTGATGTGTTTTGCAGCATTAGTGTGGTCAGTTGTATGGAGGTGCAGACTTGTTACCTCGTGGAAGGTCGTGGGAGCGTGACCACGGGAAGATTGTATAAGTGTGACATGTAGTCACCTGATTGATTGAAGATTTAGACCAAGTATAAGGAAGTGCAATATTGCTTGTTTGAAAATTTATGCCATGAAGGAGTACGGTCCAGATGGTTGTGGATTATGGGGTGTCGTCCCGTCTATGATGGTTGTTCTTGCGTGATTATGAGAAGAAGTAGGTTATTTTGGACCCAGGTAAGGATATCAGCCTAGTTCATTGCGAGCAGAATCGGCTTGAAGTGTATGAATGGATTTAAACAAGATTATGGGCTTCATGCAAGTCAGATGTGTTCATTTTAGTATAGCGCTCCTCAAGGAGGGGTGTAGGAATATCAGGTGTTGTTCCGTCTTCGTCAAATTCATGTGACATTATGATTGTGCGGTATGAGTTGTGGAACGGCTTGATAATTTCTTATGTGTTGAGATTCCACGTAGTAATGAGGTTATGTGAGCAGGATGGCTCTTGAGATCCAGATTATATATCGCACCTCAGCTTGCTTGAGTTTTGTAGCATATGGTTCTATCAGTATCCCCAGAATGGTATTCTGCACTTAGCGTGCTTGTGACCGGTATTCAGTAATTTGTAATAGTGAGAATTTCAGCTCCGTGTATATCTCCTTATGTGAATTTTATGATTTGGATCGGGTTTCACGTCGCAACAGTGTGATGATGAGTAAGGTTCCTATATTTATTTTTCTTGTGTTTTACTTCCTATTCTCTGAGGAAAGTTCCTATAAGTTGTGTGAGTCGAGTAGTCCCTTCCTGAGTCATTTCCTTAGGTATCATGTTTGAATTGTGGCCTATTGGCACATTGTGGCATCGTGTGAGACTGTTGGTCATGTCTGGGGTGATTGGTTGTTTGAACAGTTCATACTGGGTGAGACGAGATTATTGGATCAGGGATCAAGTGCGATAAGATTATGTGAATTACATTAAAGGACAATTACCCTTATTGGTTCGTAATAAGATGATGGTCGTAGTCAAAAGGAAGGATTCAATGTTTGGTTAACTCTACAGTTGGTTAGAATTTATGTACATCTCCTCCGTTGTGGTGGTATCTCCAGCACTATAGTAGGATGTATATATATATCATAAGGTGTATTGGGAGCATCAGATTCGTGGAATTTTGGCTATTAAGGTTCAGGGAGTGTCATTGTGGTCAGATGATGAATTATGTGGTGCATGGTGCTAATTCAGCAAAGGTATGCAGTCGTGTTCTGGTACATCATGTGGTAGTTGATACGGTGTTTATATATTGGAACTAGGCCTGGTAGAGAAATTTCAGGTGTTGGAACTGGATTCTGAGCCTATTATATGGACAAAAGAAGAAATCTTCATATTTGATCAAGCTAATGTACTCAGCTGGGTTGTGGTAGCACGACCAGGTGCGCGAAGTGTTAAACAGTGAATTTAGATAACTCCAGAGCAGTTCTTGGCACGTTTGAGGATGAACATCTGTTCAAGTGGGAGAGAATGTAACGACCCGACCGGTCGTTTTTGAGCTCTAGCGCGTCATTCAGCGGTTTGAGGTCATGAGCAGCTCCGTTTCAGGTGTTCTGACTTGTAGGTGTGGTCGGAATTTAATTTCGGGAAGTTCGGAGTCAAATTGGAAGGAAAATTCTCGTTTTAGAAGCCTTAAGTTGGAAAAATTGACTAAGATTGGAATTCTGAGTAAATGACCTTCGAATCAGGATTTGAAGGTTCCTGCAAGTTCGTATGATCGGACTGGGACGTATGTCTGGATCGGGATTTGGATAACCCGAGAGCGTTTCGGTGTATATTGTGGAAGTCAACAATTTTGAAGAAATTTCCTAAGTTTGGCTTGAAGCGCATTTCAGTGATATTGATATCCGTTTGGGATTCCGAGACTGGGAATAGCTTCGTATGGTGATTTTGGAGTTGGGAGCACGATCGGAAGTGAATTCGAATGTCCGTAGGTCATTTTGAAGTCATTTGGCTAAAGATAGAAATTTGACGGTTTTTGAGAAATCCGACCGGAAGTGAGAATTTTGATATCGGGGTCGGAATGCGATTTCGGAAGTTGGAGCAGGTCCGTAATGTCGAATATGACTTATGTGCAAAATTTGGGGTCAATCGGACATGATTTAATAGGTTTCAGCATCGGATGTGAAAGTTTAAAATTTCAAAGTTCATAAAGTTTGGATTTGGGTGCGATTCGTGGTTTCGGCGTTGTTTGATGTGATTTGAGGCCTCGAGCAAGTCCGTGGGATATTATGGGACTGAGTTGTGTGATTGGACGGGATCCCAGGGGCCTCGGGTGTGTTTCAGGGCAAGTTCGGACCATTTTTTCCTTTGTTTTGTTGTTGCTATTTCTGGTGTATCTGGTGTGCTCCGCGATCGCGGTCCCTTGTGTGCGATCGCGGAGGAGGAAAATAGAGGTATGCTGGATTGGCTTTCACGGTGAAGGGAGTGCGGACGCGGTGGCTTGGGTTGTGATCTCTAGGCGAACTCGGGGTAAGGTGTGCGAACACGTAGAGGAAAGAGGAGCTGGGGGGCCGTTTGGCCTATGCGAACGCACAGGGAGGCCTGCGAACGTGGAGTAGGGGTGGGCATATATCGGGTAAAACCGATAACCCGAACCGTTAATTATTTATTGGGTTATCGGTATTGGGTTATTAGGTTAACGGTTCGGTAGCGGGTAAAAAATAAATTTTATTGGGTTATCGGTTCGGGCTCGGTTTGCAATTCTGTTATTGGGTAAAAACCGATAACCCAATAAGAATTAACTAATTTACCCTTAAGTATATACATATTATACTAGGGTTTCATAATTCCTTTCCCTATTCTTTCTCAATTCTCAGTAAGTCAGTTTCTCTTTCTCAGTTTCTCAATTTTCTGTCGCACCCCTACGACCCAACCTCAGCAGTTCTCCACCTCACCACGGCTCACGCCCTCACCAGTTATCCGTCTCACGGCTCACGCCCTCACCAGTCACCAGTCACTAGTCAGCCCGTCAAGAATCAGGCCGGCGTCACTCGTCAATCGCATCACGCCCTCAGGCTGGACATGTGTTTCTCTCTTTTCGGACAAATCTAAAATTATAAAACACTTATAATTTTAACAAGTGTTTCTCTTTTTGGAATATTAAGAATCCTAAGCAGTAAAATTCCGTTTATTTGATACATGGGTTAGCCAGTTTATGATATTATCAATTTATAATTTCTGATAAATATTCATATAGATTATCATAACATAACCTGTAGCTTAAAGACTTGATTGTGTAATGTCGTCTTACTATTTTATCCCAATTTTTTCAGATTTTTTTCACTTCTAGTTAAACATACGAATCATATTCCACATTTTATTATCAATACAATCATATTGCGTTCCATCTTTGTAATCCTATATTTATGCATCATAAAGTTGTCAAAGACAACGGAAATCTGATCTATTTCTTGACTTCTGGCTCAAGATAATTGAGAACTCGACAGTTTTATATATTGCGAAATTATTTTAGTTGTTTTATCTTATCGGGTAAACTGATAATGATCGATAACCGATAGCCGATAACCAATATCTTATCGGTTTGGTTATTGGGTTATGATAGTTGTAAACCGATAACCGATAGGCAAAACCGATAATATTCAAAACCGAACTGAACCGATTGATGCCCACCCCTAACGCGGATGGTCAGCGCAGTTGCCCTTCGCGAACGCAAAGAGGAAATTGGGGCCTGGGCAGATTAATTTAAATGCGAGATCTTGGCCATTTCCTTAATTTGTTTCATTGATGTGGGCGATTTTGAGGAGCTTCAAGAGGGTATTTTCATCAAGCATCAATAGGTAAGTGATTCCTTCTCATTCCAATTTATATACAAGGTTTATGCACGGATTTGAACATGAAAATTTGTGGGGAAAAATTGGGATTTTGAAGAAAACCTAGAAATTTGGTAATTTGGATTTTAGCCACGAATTGAGCATGAATATTTGAGTAAATTGTATATTTGAACTAGTAAAGCTATGGGTAGAGTTTATCTTCAAGAAATTTTGAAATTCGGGCATGTGGGCCCGAGGGCATTTTGGTCAATTCTTTGAGCCGAGATAGGAGTTTATATAATTTGGATTATTAACAAATATTAGAGCATATTTTCATTGGTTTGTCGTTATTTGGTTAGTTTTGGGGCGTTGTGCATCAATTGGAGTCGTCAAAAGGGCTTGGAAGCCGGTTATGGAATTTCGGAGCGAGGTAAGTCTCCTTTCTAACTTTGTGAGGGGGAATTGTCCCCCTAGGTGAACTAATTAAATATGTGCTACTATTTGTGGGGGCTACGTACGCACGAGGTGACGGGAGTCCGTGCGTAGCTACTATTATGCTTATGTCCGGGTAGCCTAGGACCCACTAGCATGCTTTACTTGTTGTACTTGAAACTTTGTTGGTAAAACGAGACTGTCTAATCTCATTGAATTAGTAAATGAATACTTAGGTAGGTTAAACTTCTTTTCTTAATCATGTAAAAAAGATAATGTATCCTTCTTCGGCTAAATATTCCCTAATAAATTCCGGATTTACTACTTGAATAGACCTATTTATATGCGGGTACCCGAGTCGCAGGTATGATTCGCGAGCGGGGTAACTCTATAATTCATATGTAACCGCTTCGCATGTATGATTCGCGAGCGGGGTAAATCCTCCTACCACACTCTTATGGGATCGGGTCGTTCGCCTCGACAGGATTTATGTACCACAATCTCATGGGAGCGGATCGTACGCCACGGCGGATTGAAAGATACATCTATGGTTTGCGCCATTCGACCCTTTGGCAGTGCACAGTTTACTTTTATGTTGGATCGGGCCGTACGCCTCGGCATTTCCTTTCCTATGTACTTACTATCCCCATTGAATCGTGCGTAATGTTTGGCTAGAAGCCAGTGTACCTAAGAGTTTTCCCTAAATTGAAGTATAATAACCTTTTGGTGAAGCCGTATCTATGTATATTTTTTGGTTACGGAAGTAAATTGTAAATTGAGAGCTGAATAAATTGTAAGGAAGGGACTGTACCGTGTAATTATACCCGTTTGATATATACTCTTACTTTGTTTCGTATTGATTCATTTCGTTACTATACCTGATATTAATTGACTTATAGCAAGTGTCTAATTCGACCTCTCGTCACTACCTCTCTGAGGTTAGGCGGAATACTTACTGAGTACACGTTATTTTCGTACTCATGCTACACTTGTTGTGCATTTTGTTGCTCAGGTACCTTCATAGCAAAGTGGCTGACTTGGACTTAGACGGGCTGCATCATCCGGAGACGATCCGCAGCCGGCAGAGTCTTCCTCATATGTATCTGTATTTTATTTTAAATTTCTTGTCCAATTTGTATCTCGGACAAGCTTTGTAATAATTGTATAAATTCTTTGAAATTGCTCAGGTACTTGTGTCACCGGATTTTGAGATGTGTTTGGGGTGTATTTTATCAAAATGGAATATTGAACTGTTATTTCTACTTAATGGATTTTATTTAGATATTACGTGTTAAGTGAAAGGTAATGATTTCAAAAAAAATGCTAAAACAGAAAATTTAACTTAACCATTTAATGATTGGCTTGCCTGGCAGTGGTGTCCGGCGCCATCACGACCTTATGGATTTTGGGTCGTGACACCCGGGAAGTAACTTTTAGGAATCTTGTAATTTGGGTTGGGTAATCACTCTAATAGTGGAAGTGTGAACTTTGAATCTTAGATTGATTAGTTTTTACCTTATTTGGATAGTTTTGGATTGTCCGGCTCTGGTTTGAGGGTTTGAGAGCATTCTTGAGCTCGGAAGTAAGCTTTGGAGCAAGGTAAGTCTCCTTTCTAACCTTGTAAGAGGGAATTATCCCCATAAGCGAAGTAATTAAATACGTTTTCCTAATTGTGAGGGGCTACGTCCATACGAGGTAACGAGAGTGTTGCGTAACTACTAATATGTTAAGTCCGGGTAGTTCTAGGACCCAAAAACATGCTTTATTTGCCATACTTGAAACTTTATTGTCAAACTAAATTGCTTAATTTATATCGAACTTGGCAAATGAATTTTTAAAAGGTTAAACATCAATTTTTTCTTGACCGTTAAAGAAAAGTTGACTTTTCTTTGGTAATTGCTTTCTCGATGAATTCTTTATTGACTATTTGATGTGTTCATTTGTATTTGACCGCGTCGAATGTATGATTCACGAGCGGGATAATAAATGCATCTATGGTTCGCGTCGTTCGACCCTCTTGCAGTGCACATTTTATTATTTTGTTGGATCGGCCGTACGACCTCGGCATTATTTGCACATGCTATTTGCTTGGTACTTTCTGTGATTCGAGCTGCTTCAAAAGTCTTGAAATATAAATTGTTAACTGAAATGATAGAAACTGAAATTTTAATTATGAAGGACTTGTCACTTCTTGTTACTATCTGTTATTTATTCATGACATCCATGCTTAGCCTCACACTTAATTATGTTATTTTGGCCTAGTAAGTGTCAAGTCGACCCCTCGTCACTACTTCTTCGAGGTTAGACTAGATACTTACTGGGTACATATTGTTTATGTACTCATACTACACTCTGTACTTAATTGTACAAGATCTGAGGTAGGTGCATCTAGCTACCCGTCCGAAGCGCGTTCTTGATACTTGACCGAGATTCCACGGTGAGTTGCTCCCTTCTGATGCCGATCATCACCGTGTTGGAGTCCGTCTTTTGTTATTTACTGTCTATTCTGTTTAAAGCAGTATGGTGGATATATATTCTTTTGTACATTCTACTAGGTGCCCACATACTTGTGACACTAGTTCTTTGCACACATGTTAGTAGACTATTCTTTTAGGATGTAATCACTTAATTATGACTTATTTGGGTCATTTCAGTTCTAAATTGCCTAAATTATCCGTTATTATCGAATGCTTTAAATTTAAGTTAAGTAAATGTTGAAAATATTTTGGTAAAAATGATTGGAACCCGTTAGTCGAAAAGTGATGGCTTGCCTAACATCGGTGTTGGGCGTCATCGCAACGTAAAATGAAAATTGGGTCGTGACATATATGTTGTGAGGTGTGGGGACATTTGATAGATTTTTCAGTCATCACGCGTGCAATAGCAAGTTATTACACACGGTTTGCGAGAAATATAACGAGAGTGTTTCAATATAAAGGAAAATATAATTTAGGGGGATTTTAGGGACTCCGAATAATTTAAGCAGAAAACTGACAAAAATATAATAGTTTAAGGAGGGTTTTACCGTTGTAGGGTATTAACTCTAGATTTAACTGACGGGACCACTCTAATTGACAAAAAGTAAAAGACATTTACCAAACAAAAAAAAAAACAAGAAACATTCCTAATCCAATATGGAAATATCCAAAATTTATTTGAAAATAAAAATAAATGAGGATTAAGCACAAAGAAGCGGACAGGTGGTAATCATAATTCGTCAGCTTCCTTTTGTTTTGTTGCAAATAAATTATTAGTCCGTTAAATAATAATCAACTGTTTAACGTGCACCAAAAAAGTTTCTTCTTCTTTTCAAAGAAGCTCAATTTCCGCTTTCCAGATAGATCTTAATAATCTCTCTCCCTCTCCCTCTCTCGTAATTCTCTTAATAATTCTTCTACGGCGATGAACAGTATCGTGATGTCTCAAATGCCATCGGAGAATGGAATCGACGGCGACGATGAGAGAGAAGAAGAAGATTCTGAAGAAGATTCTGGAGAAGAAGAAGAAGTAGAAGAAGAGGAGGATGAGCCGAGGTTGAAGTATCAGAGAATGGGTGGTAGTGTGCCGTCGCTACTATCAACTGATGCTGCCACGTGTATTGCCGTCGCCGAACGAATGATCGCCCTTGGTACACACGCTGGAGCTGTTCACATTCTAGATTTCCTCGGTAATCAGGTGATTAGTATTTTCTCTTTAATTGAATTGAATTGACTTCTAACTCGTAGTTTAGTTTATTCGTGACTGAAGTTAATGTTACTTTGTGAAATTATTTGAATTCTCTATGAAGCATTGATCAGTCAATCACCTTATAGTTAAACTTTATCGAGTTTTTGGCCTTTAATTTGATTTAGTCCTGATTGATAGTTTTAACATATTTTTATTGGATTATTTTGTTGTTAATAAGGCTCTACTTTGAATTGGTGCTTCTACTTGGTTTTGTAAGATTCTCTTTTAGATGATTATGATAACATGTGCATAAGCACTTAACGCCTAACTGTGAGGCCTAATGGAGACCATGAGAGACTTGAGTTCAAATCTTAGTAGAGGCGAAAAAGCTAGGTGACTTTGTACCGGCGAGAGGATGCATGTAATCAGTGGAGTTGCACGCAAGCTTGCCTGGACCCAACAACAACAACATACCCAGTGTAATCCCACAAGTGGGGTCTGGGGAGGATAGTTTGTACGCAGACTTTACCCCTACCTTTAAGAAGGCAAAGGGGCTGTTTCTGAAAGACCCTCGGCAAAAAGAAACATGTGCATTAATAAAACCCCATCCTCATAAAAAACAAAAAGATAAAAAAAAATAACACCATCAAAAGCTAAACCTTATGGACTTATCTGTATTTTCAAAGTAGGCAAAAGGATTAATGTTCCACCAGTATGCATTTCATCATTTAGTTTGTACGTAAAAGCAACTTTAATTTTCTACAGATTAAGGAGTTTGCTGCTCACACCGCTGCTGTCAATGACCTTTGCTTTGACACAGAAGGGGAATACGTTGGTAGCTGCTCTGATGATGGCTCTGTTGTAATAAATAGTCTTTTTACTGATGAGAGAATGAAATTTGAGTATCAACGACCAATGAAGGCCATTGCTCTAGACCCTGATTATGCAAGAAAATCTTCCAGAAGATTTGTTACTGGTGGTTTGGCAGGTCACTTGTATTTAAATGTTAAGAAGTGGCTAGGCTATCGTGACCAGGTTTGTTGTGTGTTTTTGTTTGGTAATTATTTACCTGCACTTTTCTATACTGAAATACTTGGATAGACCTTGGGAGTCTTTTGATTATTCCTAATGTGCTTTTATTTGGCAGGTTTTGCACTCTGGTGAAGGTCCAATTCATGCAGTGAAGTGGAGAAGTAGCCTCGTCGCCTGGGCAAATGATACAGGAGTTAAAGTCTATGATGCTGCCAATGATCAGCGTATAACATTTATTGAAAGACCTCGTGGAATTCCTCGACCTGAACTGCTGCTCCCTCATATAGTCTGGCAGGTTGGTTTTGTGACCATCATGCAGCTTACGAGCGCCAACCATATCCATGGATTATACTCATTTTGAGTTATACATATTTCTTCACTTAGAAGAGATTATGAAATGTAATAATGCAATTTAGTGCTGCTACTTTGTGTAGCCTTTCCCTGCATATTTTGCAAGGAGAATAAGATCATAGGGGTAGTCTTAATCTTTTTTTATTAAGTAAGATCACAGTTGTACTTTCTGGGGCTCACTTATCATGTGTCTTACTTCTGATTATTCTGGCTTGTTCTCTTGTTTAATAATGATATTCAGGACGACAGTCTGTTGGTCATTGGTTGGGGAACTTCTGTGAAAATCGCAATGATAAGAACAACTCAAAGCAAAGGCGTGAATGGGACGTACAAGCATATACCTATGTCTAGTCTGAATCAGGTGGATATAGTGGCATCTTTTCAAACCAGCTATTTCATTTCAGGAATTGCTCCTTTTGGTGATTCTTTGGTTATTCTAGCTTATATTCCGGGTGAAGAAGATGGAGAGAAGGACTTCAGCAGCACTATTCCCTCCAGACAGGTAACTGTTTCCTTTTCTTTTTTGGACCTTGATCTTGGCTCGCGGATCAAATCTCTTTGTACTTGGCCCTTTCCCTACCTGGATCAATCTCATTACTTGCTCTACTTTATGTTTGGTGAAATGCTCTCATGTGCTCAACATGTATGTGTAATTCAGATAGTGATGAAGGGTGGTATAGTCGAGAAGTGCGTTACACTACTTCTGTGAACCTATAATTTCCTTTTTTGTTGAGTTTTCAACCACAATTGCTGTTTTCAACTACACCTAAAGCTTGGGGGATGAACTATGTTATTTTAAGCAATTTGTAATTTCTTCTGCATCTTCTGTTACGGTAAGATTCATGATTCGCAAACTAAGCATTCAGGAATCCATTTCTCAATTCGACAACTTCAGCGCCAACCTATTTTTCATAAGAGAAAGTTTAGCAATTTAACTCTTAACTTTCAACACCAAAAAATGAAGAAGATAAATATAGGACTGGAGGAAGTGGATAGAGGCTGGGATGGGGTCAACTCTTCCGGATGAAGGGTTGGACTGGGAGCATAGGGGCTGAAGAGGGGTTTCTTTAGTGAGAAGGTTAATCTAGTCCACATGCAGCTCTCTTTTGTAAGAATTCTTGCTTTTGAAAACGAAAAATGTTATGTAACACTTTTTGCTAACTTGGATGGGAATTTACTGGATATCACTTCAATGCACCGATTTGAAGGAATTATGTGTATACTAGAAGTTGAGGAGGGTTAATGGGTCAAAATAAATTAAGAGAAAAAAGAGGAGGAAAGTGCATTCAACTACCGTTGCCATCTAAAAAGTCATGTCTGTGCAGTGTTCTAACACATGAAACCATCTTTGTATGCATGAATTATATGGTTTCATTCACTATCCTCTTTATGGTTTGTTCTTGAAGAGTTGACGGCATTTTGCTAAACTTCAAGTTTTGGACACTTGAGCCTACTAATGTCCCTACTATTTGATAAAATTATATGGTAATAGTTGCTGGACTTTATGAATATCTAACAGGGAAATGCTCAAAGACCAGAAGTGCGAGTTGTGACATGGAATAATGATGAGCTCGCGACGGACGCTCTTCCTGTCCACGGCTTTGAGCATTACAAAGCCAAAGACTATTCGCTGGCTCATGCTCCATTCTCTGGTATTGTTTGCTTGACGATAGCTAGTTCCTTAATTTCTTCTTCTTTCACGTTGGCATGCGATGAGAGTTTTTATGGGACAAGGTAACATGTCCAAATGATTATAGGTAGCAGCTATGCAGGAGGTCAGTGGGCTGCTGGTGATGAACCCTTATACTATATTGTCTCCCCAAAGGATGTTGTTATTGCAAAACCAAGGTTTGTAAGCTCTTTTTTATTCTTCATATGTTTTTGAAGTTTTTGTTTGTTATGTACGCTATTATTTATTATCTTTTATTTTCATTAAGATAAAGTGGTATTTTTATAGGGGAATTTTTCTGTTGCATATCCTCTATTTTCTCGAATGAATAGATAATTTACTACTAAAGTAAAATGTTATTAAGTATAGAAAAAAGGGGACACAATTTCCTCCGTCAACATAGCACGCGATGATAGTAAAAGAAACTTTTGGCCATATGCGCACATCTATCGTTTTTGAATACCCAATGAATGAAGACATTCCTTAGCTAAGTTATTTATATCCTTAAGAGGCATATTTCTCAACTGAAAAATATTTTTGACTATTCGTACTAGCATTCTTGACAAAAGATAGCCATCAAAGAAACCAAATTTCTATCGCAGACTTCCACTTTGCCATAACAAACTAAATCCCAACTCAATTAAGTAGTTCCTCCATAAAATAAGATATACTCCTCCCAAAGAAAGTCACCAATAGCACACCCAAGCCTGTAAAGTGTCTTTCAAGAATTCTGAACAAAGACATGTCGTACAGTGGGATGCTATAATTACATTATTGGATGAGAGTAGCATGCAACCTCCGAAAGTGAAGATGCCCCATCCAATTTACATTAAGGGCTCGAACCTGTTACTTAAGACACAAGTCCCTCGACCTTTGCCAATTGAGCTAACCAGTGGGACAACTATTTTTATCCCAAAAAATGGAAAACCCTCCCCCTTTTCAGATATAGGAATGCAGATTGACAAAAGTTGTCATTTTAATATGCTTATATTCTGAGGTTGGTTCTTAGGGATGCAGAGGATCACATTAATTGGCTTCTCCAGCATGGATGGCATGAGAAAGCTTTAGAAGCTGTTGAAGCCAATCAGGGTCAGAGTGAGCTACTTGATGAGGTATTCAATTTGAATTTGATTTCTAATACTCTAGGGTGTAATGCTAATATAAATTCAGCTGACTGTAATGTTAATTTCCTGCTATGATGCTCTATATAGCTCTCAACTGCTTCTTCACTTGTCTTTACGCATAAACGGCTTGCATGCTTTCTGATAAGATGGTTAAATTGATTCAGCAAACAGTAGTCTATTTGTGTGCACTCAATCAGGTTGAGTACTGATGGCAATGGGTTGGGATTCCAGCTCACTCTGCAGTCAAAACATTTTCTCTTCTGCTGCTTATTTGAATAACACGTCCACTAACAGATCTCATTTGTTTGCTGTTATGTTTGTTTGTCTATTCGTTCATTTTTTCTTGTTACTGAGCAAGTGCCCTGTTTGCCCTTTAGAAAAAGAGAATCCAATATGTCACCTTCAAATCCCCAATATATAAATATTTCAATTAATGGGCGAATCGTCAAACCAAACTAGCATTAGATACTATTTAGGGATCTGTTGTAGTTGAAGTGTTGAACCCATTCATTTGCAAGATATAAATATGCGTGTTTTTGTGCCCAAAAACATTTTTGATTTATAAGTTAACATGGGTTTCAACTGACAATGTAAACATTTTGCATTTTGCACTTACGAAAAAATTTAATAACTTTACAACAACAGCACAACAACAACATAGTGTATTCCCACAAGTGGGGTCTGGGGAGGGTAGGATGTACGCAGCCTTATCCCTACCCTGGAAGGGCATAGAGACTGTTTCCGATAGACCCTCGGCAATTATGTAACTTTACAAAAACCTTATAAAAAAGCATCTTTGCATTCTGCAACCATCTTTGATTGGGTTTGAAATTACATTTTACTTTGTCACTAATGTAGTCTTTTAGATTTTAGAATTCATGGAGTCTCATCGAACAGGAAACAGGAAGTTTGATGATGGAGACCCCGGGATGGGTGGACTAAGTAAGATTTATTTCAGTTGCCAATGGCATATGAAAACTCACTGTCTAAATGGTTAATGCAACACGTTCAATTGATGAATCTAGTTGGCTTGTGAGAAATTCAATAGCATAAAGGCAGCTGGAGACAGAAATGAAGATCCTTCATTCTACAAAAGAACTGAAATCATTATGCCACATACATCTCCACATAAGACATACTCTTCTGTTGATCCATCTGACTCAGACCTTACTGATTCGATAGCCAAGAAATTGCACTTTTGTTTGGGGTGTCTTTGCTACGGCTCGTAGAAATCCCGTGTCAGTCTCACTTTTGCTGCAGAGGGCTCTGGATCAGAGCCGAAATTTGTGGAAGGGGTAGAATATAAATTAACAAAGAGAAAGAAAGGAAAGTTCTTTTTTAGTTCAATCCAAAAACAGAACTAATAAGATGATGAGATAATTAGCTTTCTCGCAGTTTATATGAGAAGGTAGTCTGGCTAAGTGTCACGATTTCCTGATCTCTTCCAGAGATTTAAGGCACCCTATCAGCTCACTTTCAATGACATAAGCAATATTTGGATCTAGTTTTATGTTGTTAACTATTCTTTTGATTCTTTTGCAAACGGCAAACCAGAACAAGTGATTTACAAATCTCATTAACTGTAACTGCTTTCTTGAGTTCAGGTTCATAGATATGCTTTAGAATGGTCAAATTACTATATTGAGATTATTATAATCTAAAATCAAGGAAACCAATTCCCCAAGTATTAGATAAATGACATACTGCCAAAACAGTCTAGCTTTGACCTTTAGTTCAGTACATCAGTTACAGAAACTCACGCTCCAGCCTCATACCCAATTATTTGTCCCTGCATCCTCCCATACTTGGCTGCACAATTCTTGCATAAATCTATCACATTGCATTGTCTAATTATTTTCTGTTTGTTCATCTTTCCTTTCTGCTCTTGCTTAAGCTATATAAGCTCACACAGGAATAGCCTCTTCAACAACATTACCTATTAATGAGATGACTTTCCAAGTAATCATTTGCTACCAAGCCCTTTTCTTCTTTCAGTTCTGCCTCTTATTCAGAAATGGCAGTCCGAGACGTAGCAAAATGGTTGTTTAGGTAAAAGTTTCAAGATAATTCAAGTAAAAAAGTTATTATAATTTGCACAGATTAATCTTTTATTAAAATCTCAAATCTGAATTTAGTTATTTAATAAACCATTAGTTGAAAGAATACTAGTATATATTATGTAGCTACCAGTCGGCCAGCCACCTACCAGCAGTGGATAATGGTTTCCATAAGCAGAGGTGAACCTTCTAACAGAAGTGAACGTCCGCCTGCAGGCTTGCACGGTGCCGGAAATTTCCAACCACTGGGCGGTGGCTGTCTCCTACTATTAATTCAGTATTAGAAATCTCCTAATATCAATTCAGTATTAGAAAGTTTAAGAAAAACATTTATGGTGATCACAGTTGTTTGATATGATGATTGTTTGGTGGTTATACCCAATAAACCATGTATATGATGAGTGTTAGTGGCTACCCAGTTATAACACTTGTTAACTACCCAAACTCTTAATAGAGTGGTTGATTAGACAATCATTGGGTTTGCATCCACTTCCACCACTGGGGGTATTTAATGGAGATAAATCATGCTTGAAGAGGTTTCATTTAGGAAGTTGCTCAATTTTGGCGGCGGCATTTTCAATGTTAGATAATTGCCATGTTAAGAATATTTTTGATCTTCCTTTTTCCATTTTGTATGAGATTAAAGATAGCATAACCAAGTAAAAATCTCATTATTGTTTGCTTCTCTCTCAATCAGGTTGGTTCTAGATACCTTGATCATTTGATTGTCGAAAGAAAATATGCTGAAGCGGCATCTTTGTGTCCAAAGTTGTTGCGAGGATCAGCTTCCGCATGGGAAAGGTATTTAATGTTGTTAAAATCACTATCTTTAGGAAGTAAACTTTTAGTAATTTGATTTGGATATTGTACTAGATGGGTTTTCCACTTTGCACATCTCCGGCAGCTACCAGTTTTGGTTCCATATATCCCAACTGAAAACCCAAGATTACGTGATACGGCTTATGAGGTCTGAACATTGCTGTGATAGGTTTTTCTTTCACTTCTTGGTATGACTTCTCTTCACAGCTAAAGAAACTCAACTGGTGAAGCGTCTGTTGTGCTTTAGGTAGCTCTTGTTGCTTTGGCAACAAATCCATCTTTCCACAAGGATCTCTTATCAACTGTCAAATCTTGGCCACCTCGCATTTATTCAACAATGCCTGTTATCTCCGCTATTGAACCTCAGAGTAATACCTCATCTATGACTGATCCACTCAAAGAGGTAAGTTCATAGAGGTTCCTGCCTACGACTTATATCCGAGATGCTTTTTGGTATATTCACTCAGTGTGCTAGTTTTACCATGTAGGCGCTAGCAGAGTTATTTGTAATCGATGGACAACACGATAAAGCTTTTGCTCTTTATGCTGATGTAAGTTCCACTTATGCTGTATTAAGTGCATCACTCTAAAAGGGGTGTGGTTTCTGTGTTTTAACATTGATTTTTTATTTTATTTTTTTAATTATTTAATGATGTTTTCAGCTTATGAAGCCGGATCTATTTGACTTCATCGAAAAGCATAATTTGCATGATGCTGTTCGTGAAAAGGTATGATTTTATGCTGGACTGGCTGAAATTATTAACACGACTCATATCGTGCTTTGTCTCGAAGTCAACTCGAATCTATTCGGAGTGCAAAGTTTAATTCTTTTTCAATTTTTATTTACTATCTTCTACAGAAGTATGCCAATTAACACTTTACAATTTGTAGAAAAGATAAGCCCTGTTTTTAGTATATGTGGTCTCATTTGGAAAATGTAGCACTAATTCTCCAACTTATCAGTCTTAATTCCCTTGACATGGATTGATAGGTAGTCCAACTTATGATGATCGACTGCAAGCGTGCGGTACTGCTGTTAATCCAGCAACGTGACTTAATACCTCCATCTGAAGTGGTATCACAGCTTATTGATGCAAAGGATAAGTGTGATTACCGATACTTTTTGCATCTCTATCTTCATTCACTATTTGAAGCAAATCCCCATGCTGGAAAGGATTACCATGACATGCAGGTTTGTATAAATTGACTTTAAGAAGTGTTGACTCAACACTTGAAAAGGTCTTGAGGTAAAATTATGTGACTTGATGAGACGTCTTCCACAAGCGAGATTATATCTCTTCTTGTGCTAATTTAGGGCTGTTTCATGTTTTAATGTTACCTGACAGTAGAGACAGTGTCTTTGTAATATATTTTTAGGTGGCCGTGTAATATTAATACTACCTGATGTATTTGTTCTTTTAGAACTATTACTTAGTTGAACTTTACAAATCATTACCCGGAAACCCCAAGCCGCTGCCAAATGTTAAATTGTTTTGGAATGATAAGTTTAGTAATTTGAAGCGATTCAATCAATAAAAATGCATAGCGGCTAGTTTTGATATCATTGTATCACCTTGGCTTCTTTATCAATATTTGTACGAACCTTAAATAGCTCAAGCAAAAGTTACTGCATATGTTATGGTTACCTACTCACGTTAGTAGTTTGATAATGAGACAATCCTCTACCAATGTTCCATATCTTATGTCTGGTTGTTGTCAATTGCATTGTCAATCCATACACGAAAGATAAGATCCAACCACATTTTATATTAATGTTCCAACAGTTTGATTTTCTGATCTTTTGGCTGACTTAAGTATCTGTAACCAATGAGGCTAAAAACGAAGCAGCTGTCCTTTATGTACTATCAGAGAAAGAATATGTAATGTAACCTCCAACAAAATATGATGTTGGGAAAGGCAACACAAGTACTTTACTGTGTCTTTCCTTGTCTTTCTTTTCCTGTATTCTCAAAAGTATATGCAGCTAATTTTAGTGTGGGTGCTCCGACACCTTTTTAAAAATTGAAATGCCTTTATGGTGTTTCCTGTATTATTTATTACTATTTGATAGTTCTTGTTATGACTTCCATAGGTTGAGCTGTATGCTGACTATGATCCTAAGATGATGCTTACCTTTCTAAGAAGCAGCCAGCATTATACATTGGAGAAGGTTTGTGACATGAATGGCTGACAATCTTAATCTTTGCTTGGTTGATCTTATTAAGCACCTTGTTACAGCAAAATTTTGTCAGGCTTATGAAATCTGTGTGAAGAAAGATTTACTGAAAGAGCAAGTTTTCATCCTTGGAAGAATGGGGAACGCAAAGCAAGCCCTTTCTGTTATCATTAATAGGTTAGGAGATATAGAAGAGGTACTTGAACCTAATTTTATGATCTTCATCTTATTTCCAAATTTTGGTGATGAGACAAGCCCCATAACTAAAATGCAGGCCATAGAATTCGTAAGCATGCAACAAGATGATGAACTCTGGGAAGAACTGATAAAGCAAAGTTTTCATAAGCCTGAAATGGTGAAGTTCATCACTTTCTTTTTCTCCCGTTGTCTTTGCAAAGCGGCATATTAAGTGTCTGTTTCTATATTTCATCTTATTGTCAGGTTGGTGTACTGTTAGAGCATACTGTTGGAAATCTTGATCCCCTTTACATTGTCAATATGTTGCCGAATGGCCTGGAGATACCTCGGTAAGTTAGTCAGGAAAACTCGTTCTTCTGTTCTAAGAATGACGTGGGGAATCTTATTGGTCTTCCTCCTTGCAAAATTTGTCTTCTGCTTCAATCGTGGTATTTACACTTTCTTTTCCTTTTTGTTTTGGATAAAAGCTGCATCTTATGCTTATAAAGTAGACTCTCCATGCATTTGGGTCCACTAAATAATTATTAGGGAGCTGACAGAGAGTCTACTTCAAAAAAACTTTGCTTTATCAATCATTGTGGACACTATATACACTTGGGTGCAGAAGATAACTGTTTGAAAGCAGCTTGAGAATCTAAGAATCTATCAATTGTAAATAAAAAAAGGACAACTTGTTCTAAGGCAGCTTTAGAGTCTATTCATAAAATTCTATGTTTGTTCTCTGTAATTAGTATTACTTGATCTGGCCCCGAAACGGAACAGCCAATTGCTGCTGTAGTTGTCTAATATCTTTTTGAACAATTTTAGTTGCTAAAAACTGTGACCAGCCTACTGGATGATGACATTCATGTCTCCAAGTATTGAAAACAAGTTATTTGTATAATTTTGTATGAGCTTTTTTTAACAAAGATCCTAGGAGGCCAACTGCCTCCCTGCCTTTTAAAGGTAGGGGTAAGGTCTGCGTACACACTACCTACTATGAGTTGTTGTTGTTGTTGTTGCCTAGGAGGCCAACTATGAATTTTTTTGCCTTACTCATGCAGAAAGTGGAGTTTCAGTTTAGAGATTAGTTTTGGTGGATCACCATTTATAGAGTCCAAATTATTTTATTGTTAATATTGGTTTAATACTTGTAGCTTTATTCAGCGATTGGTCCAAAGATTTCCCCAACCAAGGCTTATATTTATGATTCAATTGTATAAGAATCTACAAATCCATGGCTATTAACAGGGAATTTCTTTCCCTTCAGAGGAACCTCTCTCCAGGAGTTGTAAAACCAAAGAAGAGTGCCAGATGAAATATGGATATTGTCATTATCTTGTACTGCATAGGAATTTATTGTGTATGCTGATTAAGAGGAACTTTTTTCCTTTCAGAGGAACCTCTCTCCGGAGGTTGTAGAAACTAAAGAGACTGCCTGACAAAATATGGAATATTGTCATTTTACTTTTACTGCAGTAGAGTTGTCCGTTGCTTTACCCTCAATTTCAGTCAGCTGGTCTTTCTGAGTGTATTTGTTGATCTGGATTTTACTAACAACGTAAATGTAATTGCAATATTGCTCTCATTTGCAGTCTGAGGGATCGTTTGGTCAAGATTGTGACAGACTACAGGACAGAGACTTCTCTTAGACATGGGTGCAATGATATACTCAAGGTACATTATTCTATGTATCTACCTTCCAGGTATCTTGTGGAAGATTCGTATTATCTTGGAAGTTGTACTGGGGCAGTTCTTTGACAATTTGGGCTTTACTGACAGGCTGATTGCGTGAACTTGTTAGTTAAATATTACAAAGAAGCGAAGCGCGCTGTTTGCTTGAGTGATGAAGTAGATGAGGCATCTTCCCATAGAGGTGAGAAGATGGCTCCACATCTGGGAGAGAGAGTAATGAGCATGAAATCCATGGAGGTTAAGTCTAAAACCAGGGGAGGTGGAAGGTGTTGCATATGTTTCGATCCATTTTCTATACAGAATGTATCAATCATTGCCTTCTTTTGTTGTCATGCCTATCATACAACTTGTCTTATGGAGTCCACCATTTCCATTGGTGGCAAAAAAGAGGCAGGAGCTGCTGCCCAGGGGACTGTCTCATATGATGAATATGGTAATGGTGTTCACGATGATGACGAGGATGAGGACGAGGATGCCTCAGGTGCCCCGCGGATGCGTTGTATTTTATGTACCACAGCTGCAGGTTAAATATCTGCTAATTTTGTGCCTGTACCATAGTTTTGCGTGGTGTGTGCATATATGATGAGCTTGTGATATTATTTAGGCACTAGCTTCTTGTTGTTCTACAGCCCGTATCTTTAGTAATTTGTACTATATTTATTGTTGAGTTCAATTCTCTGCTCAATTCCCTATGATAGTGGGGTAAGGTAATAAATGCTGTTATTCCATTTCATGTATTAAGGTGTTTTTTTCTAGAAACAATTACACTGTATATCACCCCACCCAGTCTATAACCAAAATGAACCCATATTTTTGGGATTTTACCTGTTTGGGCCCATATTGTATATATCTTGAAATAAAAGTTTCACTGTTTAATCCAAACTATCTTCACTCGTCTCTTTTGCATCTTCTCCTCTTCTTCTCTCCACTCTCGTGGTCACCTCCTCTATGTTTGTATGAAGTCAAGATTTTGATATCCAAACCAAAAATTAGGTTGAGGGAGTTGGAAGCTTTTCAGATGAAATTTTATGAAAAAATCATACTCAAATTCGAGTGGGTGCTATTGAAATTAATTGATAATAGTCCAGGAAGCATCAATCGGGAGATTTGGTTCACTTGGACTAGTTTGCAACTCTTTGAGGGTGAATTTCGTGAGGTAAAATCAGAAAAGCTGAACTGGGTTTCGATTTTTGTTGAAATTTCTTCAAGATTGAAGTTCTAGACTGAGATTTTGAGCCAATGCCAATTTATGAATCTCTTTTTTGGGGGTACAGACCTGAGGAAGATGCATTTTGGTGGAAAAAATCAAATGGATGTTGATTAATACAGGTGAAATTATTTGGGTGAAGCTAAAAAATATTGAAAAAACTTGTAGTAACTTGAATCTAGAATACTGGGTTGATTGAGTATGATTAACGTTAGTCTTGGGAATCACACCAGTTGAAAAAGGAAATTGAAGATGAAATCCAGTTATCATATACAATACTATACGAAATTATAATAAGTTTATAATATCATATAATGTTGTATATCAGGTGTGTAAATAATGCTATACAACCTTGCTCTTTCTATTTGCGATTTTTGTTCGACTTTGGTGCAGTTCAGTGGCGAAGCCGGAAAATTTTTCAAGGGTGCTCGAACTTGAACACGAAAAAAAAATTCTCAACAAGTAGGTGGACCGAAAAATTTAAATCAGACAATGTGATATCGAGCTAAATTATAAAAATATGGGTAATAGTACGAACAATTCGATATATCGAAACTAATATAAAGAAGCGTCGAAAAGAGATTCTACTTATTACAATCGTACTCGACGAGGCTTCACCTCTTGAAATATTTTTATAATAGACCCATTAGAAATAGTACTAAATACTTCTCTTTCTACATAAGGCACTATGCAACCGCCTAAAAAGTCATCATCCATTTTACTCCGCAAGTCATTCTTGATAAACTTCATTGCTGAGAAAGCTTTTTCAACGGTTGCAGTGGCAACAGGAAGAAGCAACGCAAGTTTCACGAAGAGGAATACAAGAGGATAAACTGAATGCTTCATTGTCTTAACTAATCTTTTTGAAAGATCAGAAAGCCCATTTAGATTGGAGAACCTTTCATCAAAATCACGAACATCAATAATGTAACTTGCAAGCTGATTCTCAAGAGCAATCCCTAAATTCATCAAAGTCATCAGGATACAATTAAGCCATCTTCATTATTTTTCTGATATCAAAACTTGAAAATGCGTCAATTGGATTCAAACAAGCAACTCCATGAAGCAAATCAGTCGTCACTTCGTCAAAACGATCATTAAGTTCTTGAACTTACCAATCAAGAACTTTACAAAACACATCAACACGATAATGATGAAAGAAAGTATAATCATCAGTTTTTCGTCGTGATCTTCCAGAGTTAACATATAGATCATCAAAATTAGGCACCAAAATATCATGCTTGATACAAAACATAGAAACTTTATCAACAGACAAATCCCATTCATCATCCCTCCTTAAAGTTTGCAATCTTTTCTTCGCTACTTGAACAAGTAGCATGGCATTTGCAATATCTTGCTTTTTTTTTTGTAAGGATACATTCAGCTCATTTGTGATCCCCAAAATATCTGTCATTAAATGTGCCAAGAAAGCAACCTTATATGTTTGACAAGCTTCGAGATACCCCGATGCCTTAACTCTATCATCTAAAGTACCTGCATCTTAAACAAGTGTATCAAGAACATCAACAATAGAGCCAAACATACGAATAAAGTTTCCAAATGACTTGTAATGAGATCCCCAACGAGTATCGCCGGCGCTAACAGGACCAAGTTCTTGATTCAAGCCTCTACCTGTTTTTAGTTCACCCATATCTAATGCCTCTTGGAGTTTTTCTTTTTGAGAATCTCGAAATTCATCTACACATTTAAAAGAAGCTCCCAACACATTCAAAATATTTGAAACCAATAATACAAGTTCACCTACTTGAACACACTTCTTAGAAACCCCAACTAGAGTCAGTTGAAGTTGATATGCAAAACAATGAATAGAATGAGCCGATCTACTTTCTTGTTTAATCAACTTCTTAAGACCTTTAATATCACCTTGCATATTGCTTTCCCCATCATAACATTGTCCACGTATAGAAGATAAAGTTAAAGAATGATGAACAAGTACATCGACAATTGCTTTCTTTAGAGATAAAGCACTAGTATCTCGAACATGAACCATGCCAATAAACCTCTCCATCACACTTCCTTTTTTATCGACATACCATAAAACAATAGCCATTTTCTCTTTGCGTGACACATCTAAAGACTCATCAACTAATAAAGAAAAGTAGTCACCATTTAGATCCTCTATTATAGCCTTAACAGTTTTTATCTTACATGCGGTCACAATTTCTTTTTGAATATCTGAAGAAGTCATCTTATTGTTTTTTGGAGCATGTTTCAACACAAAGGGTTCAATCTTGTCACATTTAGCCGCATACCATGAAAGAATTTCAATAAAATTACCTTTGTTCAATGACGTTTCACTTTCATCGTGACCCCGAAATGCAAATCCTTGAGTCAAGATAATCCTTACCACATCAATTGAAGCATTTAAGCGAAGCCAATACTCACGCTTAGTTTGATCAGACTGTTCGTCAAATGCAGCAATAATAGACTGTTTTTGCTGCATTGGATCATCACAATTTCTATTTGCTTTATTGTGAATACTATTTGGCAAACCAACATGTTTCTTAAAACATTCTTTTCTGTTCCAATTCCTAAATCCTTTACTTGAAAAAACATCACCACCACCTTGTTGAATGCTTTCGCCCTTAAATAAATAACAAGGTAAACAATATGCAGCATCGGTACTTACACTATACTCCAACCAATTAAATTCATCAAACCATAGAGGATTAAAACAACGCATAAATCCAGAAAAGTCAGATTGAAGTACCGAGGTTGGCAAGCACCACCTTGAATGTATGCCCTCCTTATTTCATCGCGATGGTTTGGATGATACTCCAATATTGGAGTTCTTTCAGCTGGGTCGGACTGTGGAGCAACTGTATCAATTTTTTGTCTTAGAGAATAATGCGAGGGAAACTCTGATTGATCGGCATTTTCCTCTCTGTTAGATTGATATTGGGACTGATTTTGAGACGCCGAACTTATTTTTGGTACTTTGTTGTAAAATTTCAACAAATTCATTGCAACTTCAATCTGCTGAATGTATAAACTAGTTAAAACATATTACTCCTCAACAATTAAATAAACAAAAGGAACATATCAACAGTTTGTGTTTGAACTTACAACAAGCAATATACATAAATGCTAACTAATTACTCCCAGTGTATTGTTCCAAAAATATTTATCACACCAAAAATCAGAGAAATTTACTGAAACTTTGAAGCAAACAAGGAAAAGAAAAGACGAGATTCGAAGAGAAGTTCGAACCAGTTCAATACTTCAATGGCGGAATGGAGTTGCCGAGTTGGACTTGGACACTGGACAGTCGGAGTAACACCGACGAAGACGGAGAGCAGAGCAGCAAGAACTTTCAGATGCAGAAGTTCGCACTTCGCAGGCAGAGAAATCGAAGAAGGTGGAGACTAAAATTGACCTAGGTTTTTTTCCCTTTTGTTTGCGTGAGCCGTGACCGTGAGGAATGAGGAATTGGAGATGGATTTTGACTTTAGGGATTAGATTTGTTTATTCCCAATTTTAATTTTATACAGATTTGTTTATTCCTTAATTTATTTTATAAAGCAAGTCAAACAACGAAAACGACGTCGTTTAGTTTGTTGTCTTTAAAAAGAATTGTACTGCAATAAAAATTATGGAGCGAGGAGTTCGATCCTGCGTCCCTGAGGCGGTTTTGACCACCCTTTGCCACTGGGATATGGCTCTTCATTGTTACAAGGGTGTTCAATATGTATTACATATATATAAATCCTAATATTTTACCTATATACACTGTGTTATTTTTCGACGAAGGGTGGTCAGTTGACCACCCTTGCTACAATGTACCTTCGCCCCTGGTGCAGTTGTCTTTCTTTTGAAGTAACATCTTTTTTCACATGTACAATTAAAGTTAATTTTGCTTGTATGTGTTGCTGAAATACTGAAGTTCATTATTATACATTTCATATACAAAGCTATACATTTTTATACATGTACAACATATGTGGACTTAAAACTGAAATTAAACTTTTTTCTCGAATAATCTATGTATAAAGTTGATTTTTTGTTATTACCAAAAAAAAAGTTGATTTTTTGTTGATTTCTCTAAGTTACGAATTGCTAGCAATTTTTTTTATTTTTCATTTTTTATTTTTTATTTTTTATTTCTGCTATTTAAAACTTGGGGGAGAAGAAAATTTTGATTTTTTTCGAGTTGGTTTGTATAAATGAACAGAGTATTTATGATGAAGTTGTGTCCTTTTATTGATAGGAGTTGTAAATATATGGAGTTTACAAGAGATTAAACTTGAAAAGATAAGTACAAGGAATGTATCAGATACATATGGATACATATTATGATCAGTTTAAATGTAACTAAAATCTAGGAAATGGTTGGATCATGTTGATTTGTAATCATGTATCATTATCCTTTATCATGCCCCCGCAAGATTGGCAGGATTGAGAGGAGGACAATCTTGGTAACTTGTTAAAGGAATTGTTGCTGAGGAAGCGATTTGGTTAGCGGATCTGCAAGTTGTTCACCTTCCGGTATATGTTTAGCACAAATTTCTCACTTGGCAACTTGATCAGGAACAAAGTGAAAGTCGGTGCGACATGCTTCATTTTATTACGGAAGACAGTATTTTTGCAAAGGTATGTAGCACCAATATTATCACAATATATGAAAGGAGCATTGAGTTGGGGGTAAGGAAAGTCACAAAGCAGATGAGATAGTCAATTTATCTCTACCACTGTTGTTTCCACTGCCTTATATTTTGATTCAGTGGAGGAGCGAGCAACTATACATTGTTTCTTGGAGGACCAGCTAATCAGAGTCGGCCCAAGAAAAATTATATAAGTTGAGGTAGACATACAATCATCATGGTTCCCTGCCTAGTCAGCATCTGAAAATGTTGTGAGTGAAAGAGTTGTGGACTGTGTGATATGCAGATCATAGGTGATTGTATTCTTGAGGTATCTAAGAAGTCTTTTGACTGCTTGCCAATGTTTAGTAGTCGGATAATGCATGAATTGAGTTAACTTATTAATTGCAAAGCAAATTTCTGGACGAGTGAAAGATAGGCATTGCAAGTCATCTATGGCACGTCGATATTCAGTAGCATCTGTTGGGGCTGAACCGCCATTGGCTGTCAAAACTTTAGAGGAAGACATTGGAGTGGATACACCTTTGGCATCTAGTATATGGTGACGTTATAACACATCAGATATATACTTATGTTGTGTGAGAAGTAATTCGCCAGTGACTTCAGCACCATGAAAGTAATGAAGATATCCTAAATCTTTAAAAGAAAATCGATTGGCTAGTGTTGTGATGAGCGAGCAAACTGCGGATGCCGAGCTTCATGTAAGAATAATATCGTCTACATGGACTAGAGGAAAAAAGTGGGATCCACCATGGCGATAAACAAATAGAGAAGTGTCTGACCGAGCATTAACCATACGAGATAAGTAAGGAATGAAGCTCCATCTACCAAGAACGTGAAGCCTGTCGTATACCATAAATTGCCTTTTTCAAAAGACACATATGATTGGGAATTGAGTGTCCTTGAATGGCTTCAGTGTCATGCAAAGAGCCTTGTAACAAGACATTATTGACATCCAACTAGTGGATGGGCCAACCAAGGGTGACGACAATGGTTATGATTAGTCAGACTGTGGTGCGTTTTGCAACAGTGCTAAAGGTGGATTCGTAGTCAAGGCCATGACTTTGGCTATAACATTTTGCTACAAGACGTGCTTTGTAGAGTTCTACCATGCCATCGGGATTGTTCTTGATTTTAAAGATCCATTTGCAACATTTTCGTGGGAGATGGGGTTGTAAAGTTCAGGTCTGGTACGTTGTAGAGCATAAAATTCTACTTGCATTGTTGCACGCCATTCAGGGTATTTAGATGCTTGACGATAAGTGTTAGGTGCAAGAGGAGTGTCGACGACCCTGTGGTGGCTAGATAATAAAAGACTTCTTTGGGCTTGAAAATGTTGTTCATAGAACGTGTCACTAGGCTATTTTGGCAGGTTGTAGGATGAGGTGAGGTGTGATTTGGAAGTATATTTGATTATATAGTAAAAGAGTTTGTGGAATCGGGGTTTGGTGATGGTTCTTGTTAGTGTTACTGAATGGGGGATCGGGGTTGTTTTACACATGTGTAGGAGGGATTAAGGAAGGGGAGAAATGTGAATAACTAACCTATGAAGTTGGGGCAGCAAGCTCTTCTTCGTTCAAGAAAGGATCTTGGGGAAGATTATGCACCGTTAGAATCGGCGGATCTTCATATAGGTTGGATGTGGATTTGGGGTTGTGTCTTCAGTAGTTGATGGTGTTGCACAAATGGAATAAAGCCATGGTGCTAAATCTTTTGGCATGACACGAGGTAGATTTATTTGGTAATTTTTTAAAGGAAGTACTATTTCAACAAAGATAACATGTCTGGATGAATAAAAAATTTTATGTTGAGGGTCATAGCAGATGTAGATGTTGGAAGTTTGGAATACCCCATGAAGACACATGGTCTTGATTTACCGTCCAACTTGTGATTAGTATATGGCTTAAGCCATGGGTAACATAGACATCCAATGACACGCAACTTAGAATAATTAGGTGATGTATGAAATGGTGCTTCGTAAAGTGACTTATTATTTAGATTGATGGAAAGTAAGCGATTAATTATAAGTATATTACTGTTTGACATGCGAGAGACCGGTAAGAAAGTGGAATTGAAGCAGCGTGAGAGTTGTCTCTATTGTGTGACGATGCTTTCTTTCGGCTGTGCCTACGTGTTGGGGAGTATAAGATGGACTTGTAGGTGTTGGATACCATGTCTACTAAGCAAGGAGAACATGTCAACGTATTCACCACGCTCATCATTATAAACAGTCCGAATGAAAGTATTAAAATATTGTTCAACCTGATTTTTGAAGTTACCAAAATTTTGGTGACATAAGATTTTTGTTTAAAAGTAAAAAGTCAAGAGTACTTTGTGAAATGATCAAAAAGACTATGTAATAGCGAGCTTTATTAAAAGAGATGACCGATGAAGGTCCTCACATATCAGTATAAAGAATATCAAGAGGACGAACAATTTTGGCATTTGTGCCAAAAGATAGCCTATGGATTTTATTACATAAACAAGAATCACATAAGGTAAAACACTTATATGTAGACATTGGAAGATTCATTGATGAAACTATCAACTTATTTATTCGAGGTTGCGGGTTTTCAAATCGAGCATGCCATAAGTGTAGTGAAGGATGACTGGTGGAGGTTGCGAACTGGATGGTCGGCAGTGATATCTTGGTAGCGGATTGGGTTGATGGACATTCATAGAGATCCCCATTATTCCGGACTTGAAGAAGTGATGCCCTCGTACTTATATCCTTCACAAGAAAATAATATGGGAAAATTTCAATAGAGGTATTATTTAAACTGCAAAAATTAGCTACTGAAATAAGATTTTTATAACTATTTGGAGCACACAACATATTGTTAGGCACAAAAGAATTGGAACGGCAAGAGGGCTTTGGGGGAGAGGTATCACCTATGTGAGAAATAAGAATATTGTTACCGTCACCAATGACTATTTGGGGTGTTGGAGCGAGCAGCGAAATTCGCTTGCATTTCAGCAGCAGAGTGAGATTATGATCAGCAAATTTTGGCTATATGTCCAAATTTATTACATAGTTGACATTGGACTCGATGATATCAGATTGCCTTGATGGATTTTTTTTCTATACTGATTATTGATGTTGAGATGTCCATTCGTGGGAAAAGATTAATTGGTGTTGTATTGCACAATCTACTTCCCAAGTTTGTGGAGTTCCTCTAATTGAGTTGAGCAGTGATGATTAGTTTTTCCTTCTTCATCTTCGTGTTTGATGAAGACTTCATGTCTAAGTAGCTTGTCATAGAGTTCCTCAAAGCTTATTGGTGTGTCATGGGCACGGATGGCTATAGATATCTCTTTGTACTCAGGTCCCAAAAAATTAAGAACTTTAATTGTTAATTCTTCACTGGTAAGAGGTGAGCCTGAGGCAGCTAGTTCATCTGCAAGAGTCTTGATCTCTCCCATAAATGCAGCAACGGGCATGGAGCTTCGCTTAAGAGTGGATAGTTGTTCACGAAGTCCAAATATACGGGCTTGTGATTTGTTTGCATATGCAGTATGTAGACTTTGCCAAGCAGTTGTAGTTGTTAGGGCATTAGCGATAACTGGTGCAATCGTGTTATCTACCGAGGCCATGATTGCGTTTCAGAGAAGACTATCTTGTCTTATCTAGATTTTGTAAATCGAGTTGAGAGTTTGTTGAGTATTTGAGCTATTTGTTGAGTTGAGAAATTGTATAGGACACGGTTCAGTGCCATCGAGATAACCCATAATATCATACACAAAGATAAGGGTAGATATTTGTGCTTTCCAAGCAGAAAAATAATGGCTCCCAGTAAGTTTCAAGGGTAGTTGTGAAGCTGGATTGATTGAGATCTGATAGGGCTGTTGTGGAATACTAGATGCAGCATTCATAATTGTTGTTGTGTTGGTTGGGGAACCCATGGTTTGTGAGAGAAAATGAAGTTGCAATATTGGTTAACCTTTTTTCCAAAATCGAGAGGCTCTTTAGAGCATTTTTTGGCATGATACCATATAAAATAACAGAGAGTTTATGATGGAGTTTTGTACTTTCATTGATAGGATATGTAAATATATAGAGTTTACAAGAGATTAAACTTGAAAAGATAAGTTGTAACGACCCGACCGATCGTTTTGAGCATTTGCACTTTGCTCGGTAGTTTACGGGCATGAGTGACTCCGTTTGATGTATTATGACTTATCTGAACCGTCGATTTTGATTTTCATGTTATTTGGAATCGAATTGGAAGAACGAATTTCATTGCTGAGGTTTTAAGTTGAAAGAGTTGACCAAGTTTGACTTTTTGAGAATTTGACCCCGGAATTGAGTTTTGATGGTTCCGTTAGGTATGGGTGGTGATTTTGGACTCGGGCGTATGTCCGGATCTGCATTTGTATGTTTCTAGAAGGTTTCGGCACAAGTTGGCAAAATTTGGAAATTTGAAGGTTTGGAAAGTTTATAAACTTGACCGGAAGTTGACTTTGAAGATATTGGATTCGGATTGTGGTTCCGGGAATTGGAATAGCTTCGTCCTTTCATTTGGGACTTGTGTGTAAAATTTGGGTTCATTCCAGGATGATTTGATATGTTTCAGCGGGAGTTTTGGAAACTGGAAGTTCAAAGTTCATAGATTTTGATTTGAGGTGTGATTCATCGTTTCGATGTTTTTATATGTGTTTTGAAGCCTCGAGTAGGTTCGTGTTATGTTATGTGACTTGTTGGCATATTCGGACAGGGTCCCGAGGGGCTCGGATGAGTTTCGGGCGAGGTTCGGAGCATTTTGGAGATTTTGGCTAAGGCTGGTGGTTGATGGTTCTGGTGTGACCGCACCTGCGGCTGATTTTGCATAGGTGCGATGGCTGCAAATGCGAGCTAAGTGCCGCAAATGCGAGATTTCACTGAGGGGTGGAGTTCCGCAGATACAGAGGTAATTCCACATAAGCGCGACCGCAGATGCGGTCAAGGCCATCACAGAAGCGGCTCTCTCGCAAATGCGAGTCCATCATCTGCAGAAGCAGAGGTCGCAGATGCGACATTTTAACCGCAAATGCGGAATAGCCGGGCAGAGTTATAAAATCGAGGGTTTTGGTTCTTTCTTCATATTTTGAGATGTGGGACTTGGATTGAGGTGATTTTTGAAGCAAATCTCATCACAAGGATTAGGGTAACTGTTCTCTACCCAGTTTTGATTACATTTTTGAATCTATCTTCATTTTTGGCAATTAGTTGCTGAATTTTAAAGAGAAATTGGGGGTTTTGGCATAAAATTTCATAATATGAATTTTTGAGTTTTGAACATCGAATTGGAGTCGGAATTGAGTGAAACTAGTATGGTTGGACTCGTAATGGAATGGGTTGTCTGATTTTGTGAGTTTTGTCGGGTTCCGAGTTGCGGGCCTGGGTTGGGTTTTTTGGTCGATTTCCGGTTTTGTTTCAAGATTTGATCTTTTACAATCAGGATTAGTTTCTTTAGCATTGTTTGATGTATTTGAATTGTTTTGGGTTAGTTTGGAGTCGTTCGGAGGTAGGAACGCGTGATATGGCATCGTTTGGCTTGCTCGGCATTGGTATTGGCTCGTTCGAGGTAAGTAACTCTTCTAAACTTAGTGATGAGGGTATGAAACCCCGCATTATGTGTTATGTGATTGGTATTGAGGCGACTCACATGCTAGGTGACGGGCATATGGGCGTGCACCTTGTGAATTGGAACTCTTTGGTTCCCATGGCACTGTATAGTGGCCCTATTTTGTCAATATCTGTGTTTTCACCATGTGATAAAGTAATTGAGTTGTCAATCATGCTAGATATCATGTTTAGACTTTATGCCGATACTATTGAGACCCATAGTGGTTGTTTCCTGTTGTCATTTCACATACGTCATTGATATTTTGTACTCAGTCATGTTCATCCATTTATATCATATCTCAGTCTCAGTTGTTATTTATTGATACATCATATTCTTGTTGTCGGGCTAGTTTCATGACATTGTGAACCCGTGAGTGAGACCGGAGAGATTGATGACTAAGTGAGGTCGGGGGCCTTGTTGCGAGGATATTGATACCATAGCACGTGAGTTATCCGTGCAGCACGTGAGTTGTCCGTGCGGATCCAGATATTGATATTATGGCACATGAGTTTTTCGTGCAGCACATGAGTTTTCTGTGCAGATTATAGCGCTTGATGTAGGAGCCTCTCCGGATTCTGAACACCCCCAGTGAGCGCAGTCGACTATAAATATGTGTGGATCGGGCTGCATACCGCAGCGGTTATTGTACAGCGCTGAGTGTCTGAGTCTACTGAGCATTGAGCAGTGAGATTGAGTACTTTGAGAGTGTGAGTACATGATTCATCTCTGAGATACATGGCATTTGCATGCACACATGACATACAGGCATAGAGATGCATTTTTCCTCATGCTATATAGTATCACGCCATTCATGACTTACTATACACATTGATATGTGGGCATAGAGAGGTATTTTATACTTGTTATTTGAAAAGAAAATACATATCTTATTTATTGTTAAAAGGATTTTGGGAAAAATCACAAATTTCAAATTTACCTGTATTTCCGCATTTTTGGCAAATTAAAAGATTTGAGTTACTAAGATATTTGAAAAGCATGCCTATTTTTTTCTGGAACTGAGAACGAGTTGAGCATTTTACTTCTAAGATACCCCTTTTATTATTTGTATTATGTTGTTATGAACTGTTGTAGAATACCGGTATTAGACCCGACCTTGTGATAGCTCATCACTGCTTTCAACCTAAGGTTAGGTTTGTTACTTACTCAGTACGAGGGTCGGTTGTACTGATACTACACTTCTGCACATTGCGTGCAGATGTTGGCTGTTGTTGTTGATGTGTTCGTTGGTTGCTGCATTTGAAGATGTAGTTGCGTCCCTGATGAAGCTGCCTCTTTTGTTCGGGGTACCCCTAGATTATGAAACTTTGTTTATGTACTTTTCAAACAAACCATGTATTTATTTCATTTCAGTTTGTAAACTCTATTCTTAGAAACTCATGATTTGTACTACCAGTCCTTGGAAAATGTATAAAATTCAATAAATTACTTTCATTTAATTGTCTTGTTAATATAACTGAAATTGAATAATTATTTGTTGGCTTTCCTAGCGGGTTGAGTTAGATGCCATTACTTCTAGTGGATTTGTGGTCGTGACAAGTTGGTATCAGAGCTCTAGGTTCATAGGTTCTACAAGTTATGAGCAAGTGTCTAGTAGAGTCTAGCGGATCAGTATGATGACATCCATACCTATCTTCGAGAGGCTATAGTACATTTAGGATATACTTCCAATCTTTTTTTCCTTGTCGTGCAACATTGATTCATCTTGAAGCGTAACTCTTTGAATTCCTTCCACGCATTCGTGTGCGCACATGAGCGCTCGGTATCAGTTGTGTATCAACGAATTGTGATTCAATGGATAAGGTGTGAGATGTGATTTCAGCGTGCTGAAGATGGGCCAGTCTGGAGGACTTAGGCTGGATTTTTTCGGTGTCATGAGCACGGAGATTTCGATTGTATGAGCACGTGATTTTGGGACTTATATATTCGTTGGTGCCCCTATTAGTGGGATTTGTGATTTGATGATTGTGTGGTGAGTATGATTTGACTGTGAGATTGTGTTCGGATTGATTGAATGTGATGAGAAGGGTTTACTTAAGATGTAGCAAGGGCTATTGGGTGTTTGATTTCTATCTTGATTTAGCGTATGACCTCGAGTTATAGGTGTGTTGAAAGATCTCTCATGTTGTTTAGTTGTGGGGTGAAGTAGATCTTCATGTCGTGTTATGAGTTCAGACTCAGGAAGGTTGGTGATTAAGAAGTAGTTGTGAATGTGGAAGGGTATAGAAAGATGTCAGTTTGAGGCTAAGCATGTGGGTTATCTCCTGCAGGGTGTCCTGAGGTTGTGTGATCCCTATGTTGTTTTGCAGTGAGTCCTCTTTTACCAAGGAATTATTTGTGTTGCAATTTGAGTTCGGGTCGCTTATGAGAGCTTGTGTGACTGCTACAAGGATGAACACGGGATTTGCAGATCATTCGGGATATTAGATGGTTTGTGTTATATGAGCTTATGAAGGATTCAGTTGAATCTCATTGTGGTATTATGGCAGCAATAGAGTATAGACATTGTGAGTCATCGTGTGTTTTGATCTATGGCTTTGAGCCAAGTTGGGGAGTGTGCTTTTTTACGAGTAGATTGCACGTGTCATGTGTTGTAATGGTTTCGATTTGAGGTACAATTGTGAATCAGTTACGACTTGCAGAGGTTGAGATCGAGGATAATTCAGGCAAGGGAATTTCTAGATACGGGTTGTATTACACTCTATGGGTATATGGAGATCATTGATGATTGAGTTGTTATTTGTAAAGGATGTAGTGTTCATGGAATAGGAATTTGCTCGGTTGCTTAGGAGTGTTGGATACTCCCTGGGGTGTTGGTGTACTAATGGGGCACAGGTCGATCGGTCCATTGGGTCAGTTTAATTGAGATTTTAGTAGAGTGGATGACTCTCGAGAATGGTTCTAAGGGATTCAAGATTTAAATATCGCGATTGGAATTTTCCATATTGGTATATGGATAGAAACTGAGAGTTACATTGGACGGTGTCGAGACTTGTGGCATTTTGTATCAATGGGGATTATGCTTTTCGGTAGCGAGAAGGTGAAGGAAACAGTTTTAGGCTTACATAAGGTTTCATTAGAGTGATTGTCTCGGTTGTGGTGCTTCAGGGTGCTTAAGAGGGAAGTCAGCGTCTTATGGGCCTTAGGGCGTTGTGGTTTTATTCTAGGGTTTCTAGTGTGGTGAAATTTTTGGTTAAGGATCGTAGAGTTCTAATAATGAGAAGTATCAATTGAAAGGCAATTTTGAAAGGACTTGGAGAACTAGGACAGCTTGGCACAATAATGATAATCGGTTCCTTGGGTACTTATGACGTGGCTAGTCTCTACTGGTGTTTCGTGGCAATGCTCTTGGGTTATGGAAGCTTGCGTGGATAGGTGGAGTTAGAGGGGTTCGGTTCTGATAGCTTGGTTATGTGTGAATGAGTCTCGAAGGGTTCTAGATGATATCTACCATGGTTCGGGGTGTATATTTCATGCCGGTGTGTGGAACAAGTTGTGTATTGTGATTATCTATGGGATGAAATCAAATGGAAGGTCTTTGGCTAATTGAGTGTGTAGTTGCTGGTGACCCTGAGTGGACTATGAAGTTCTCATAATTTTCATATGATGGCATGGTAGATGAGGTGTGTTATGGGGGATTGAGATTTGCATGTGCTAGGTCACAGTTTGGTTTTGGAGGGAAGGTCATAAATTTGTAGGCAACATGGACGGTCTCGGGTGACTAAGTAAGTGATGGTACTATTTGGTGTGGTTAAAGAGGGTGTATATTTCAGAAGGGGCAATGTGTTTGATTTATGGATACTTTACTGGTACTGCGGCACTCTCCTGGTTGATCGACTGCTGATATTCGTATTTTGCTATGTGACAAGGAAGAATTTTAGAAGTATTTCCTCACGGGATGATCGTGTGTGAGAGATGTGTTAGACATTCTGGCGGTGGAGTTGGGATCAGATATGATGATTCGTGTGTCCTATGGATTTGGAGACTGGGAGTCCTCAGGAGTGGATTGTTTCATGGTTGTGGACTGTTAAGTCATGGCCGAAGCTAGCTAGATGATAGTATATGTTATGATCAGTCATTGTGGGCTTTCAGAGGTTTATTTATCTATGTGTGGGTGTCCGGAGTTGAATTGGGGGTCCGTTGGTAGGCCCAATTAGGATGTGTATTCTACACCGAGTTAGATTGATTGGATACATAATGCTATTGTTGAGGGATGTGCCATTCGGTTGTTGCTAAGATTATTCGTGTTCTGAAAATTTCTGCGAGTTACTCTTCTATGCTACGAGGAGTTGTGATTCGTTGGTTTTAGGCACACATGGTGCGGTCCTATTGTGGTATTATAATGGAATTAGAGCGAGATGAGTAATTGAGTATTGCATGATTGAGGGCGTATTAGTTATGTTCTTTCGGGTTTTGTGTGGCATTGTATCGTCTGATTCTCCTGGTTATGGTAAAGCACTTTGGGTACTGGATGTTGAATTTCGCGTGGTTATCGCTTTTGAGCAGGGTGGTTCGAGGTATATGATATGGACCAGCGTCTGGATGGAGTCGCGCATTGCAGCGGAGTTATGTTAAGGTATGAACCTTTATGTTAGAGTCGGGTGATGGTTCTAGGGTGTATGATGGGTTCTTAGCTTTTTGTGGTGGTGGTACTCGTTGAATTTGTGGGACGATTCTCTTCATTGAGTCATTTTCGTGATTGAATACATTTGGGTTGTTGCCTATTGGTGCATGGATTGCACGGTTTATGGTTCCGAGTAGTATTGGTGTTGCTGTCAGTAGGTTAGTTGGTATTCGATAAAATGAAGTCGACGGATCTAGGATGGGTGCTATCGAATTTGATTGCGGTATATTTGGAAGGATAATATCGGAAGTCAGCTTAGGAATTGGCTATAGTTCTTGTTGAAGGAGTGGGATCTCCACGGATTGTTGATTTGATGAATGGTTATGAGTTTTTGCGTGTTCTTTCATTATCGGCAGTGCACGAAGGATTTAGAGTGAGATTTTGTTAGATATGAGGTTTATTACCAGCATTGGGTCGTTCTGAGTAGTTACTGTGATCAGAGATTATAACTATGAGTATTTGAGTTATGAGGTATATCATATGATTGTGTCTTGGATTATGGTTATGGCTTGATACAATTCGTTCAGACATACACAGTGTGTAGGTTGAAGGATTCAGATCTTATAAGGAAATTCCGGATGATTAGAAATTGGATTCTAAGGCTTGTGAGCTTGGTTGAATTGAGAAAATTTTAGTTATGTTGTGTTATCGGACCTGTATGGGATAGGGTGACGTGGGATCACCCCCGGGTAAGTGCATGGTAAGGTAATGCGGCGGTTTGATGGTTTTGAAAACGACTCTTGGCATGTTAGAGGACGAACGTATGTTTAAGTGGGGGAGAATGTAACGACCCGATCGGTCGTTTTGAGAATTTGCACTTCGCTCGGTAGTTTATGGGCATGAGTGACTCTGTATGATGTATTATAACTTATGTGAACCATCGATTTTGGTTTTCAGGTTATTCGGAATCGGATTGGAAGAAGGAATTTCATTGTTGAGGCGTTAAGTTGAAAGAGTTGATCAAGTTTGACTTTTTGAGAATTTGATCCCAGAACGGAGTTTTGATGGTTCTGTTAGGTCCGCATGGTGATTTTGGACTCGTTCGTATGCCCGGATCTACATTTGATATGTTTCGGCGTAAATTTTGGAAATTGGAAGTTTAAAGTTCATAGATTTCGATTTGAGGTGTGATTCATTGTTTCGATGTTTTTATGTGTGTTTTAAAGCCTCGAGTAGGTTCATGTTATGTTATGTGACTTGTTGGCATGTTCGTACAGGGTCCCGAGGGGCTCAGGTGAGTTTCGGGCGAGGTTCGAAGCATTTTGGATATTTTGGCTGAGACTGGTGATTGTTGGTTCTGATGTGACCGCACCTGCGGCTGATTTTGCGCAGGTACGATGGTTGCAGATGTGAGATTTCACTGAGGGGTGGAGGTCCGCAGATGCGAAGGTAATTGCGCAGAAGCGCGACCGCAGATGTGGTCAAGGACATCGCAGAAGCGGCTCTCTTGCAAATGCGAGTCCATCATCCGCGGAAGCGGAGGTCGCAGATGCGACATTTTAACCGCAAATGCAGAATAGCTGGGCAGAGTTATAAAATCGAGGGTTTTGGTTCTTTCTTTATATTTTGAGATCTGGGACTCAGATTGAGGCGATTTTTGAAGCAAATTTCATCACAATGATTGGGGAAAGTGTTCTTTACCCAATTTTGATTACATTTTTGAATCTATCTTCATTTTTGGCAATTAGTTGCTGAATTTTAAAGATAAATTGGGGATTTTGGCATAAAGTTTCATAATATGAATTTTTGAGTTTTGAACATCGAATTGGAGCCGAAATTGAGTGAAACTAGTATGGTTGGACTCGTAATTGAATGAGTTGTCGAATTTTGTGAGTTTTGTCAGGTACAGAGGTGCGGGCCCAGGTTGGTGTTTTTGGCCGATTTCGGGTTTTGTTTCAAGATTTGATTTTTTACGATCGAGATTGGTTCCTTTAGCATTGTTTGGTGTATTTGAATTGTTGTGGGTTAGTTTGGAGTAAGAGGTCGGAACACGCGTGATGGCATCTTTGGAGCATCGCTTGACTTGCTCGGCATTGGTATTGGCTCCTTCGAGGTAAGTAACTCTTCTAAACTTAGTGTTGAGGGTATGAAACCCCGCATTACGTGTTATGTGATTGGTATTGAGGTGACGCACATGCTAGGTGACGGGTGTGTAGGCGTGTGGGTGTGCACCCTGTGAATTGGGACTCTGTGGTTCCCATGGCACTGTATAGTGGCCCTATTTTGTCGATATATGTGTTTTCACCATGTGATAAAGTAATTGAGTTGTCAATCATGCTAGATATCATGTTTAGACTTTATGCCGAAACTGTTGAGACCCATAGTGGTCGTTTCTTTCTGTCATTCCACAAACTTCATTGATATTTTATACTCAGTCATGCTCATGCATTCATATCATATCTCAGTCTCAGTTGTTATTTATTGATACATTATATTCTTATTGTCGGGCTAGTTTCATGACATTGTGAGCTTGTGAGTGATACTGGAGATATTGATGATTGAGTGAGGTTGGGGGCTTGGTTGCGAGGATATTGATACCATAGCACGTGAGTTGTTCGTGCGGATCCAGGTATTGATATCATAGCACGTGAGTGTCCGTGCAGCACGTGAGTTATCCGTGCGGATCCAGATATTGATATTATGGCACGTGAGTTGTCTATGCGGATTATAGAGCTTGGGATGTAGGAGCCCCTCCGGAGTTTGAACACCCGTAGTGAGCGCAGTCGACTATAAATTTGTGTGGATCGGGCTGCATGCCGCAGCGGTTATTATACAACACTGAGTGTCTGAGTGTGCTGAGCATTGAGCAGTGAGATTGAGTACTTTGAGAGTATGAGTACATGATTCATCTATGAGATATATGGCATTTGCATGCACACATGACATACAGGCATAGAGAATTGTGGGAAAAATCACAGTTTTCAAATTTACCTGTATTTGGGCATTTTCGGCAAAAAATTTGAGTTCTCACTAAGATATTTGAAAAGCATGCCTATTTTTTTCTGGAACTGAGAACGAGTTGAGCATTTTACTTCTGAGATACACTTTTTATTATTTGTATTATGTTGTTATGAATTGTTGTAGAATACCGGTATTAGACCCGACCTTGTGATAGTTCGTCATTGCTTTCAACCTGAGGTTAGGTTTGTTACTTACTCAGTACGAGGGTCGGTTGTACTGATACTACACTTCTGCACATTGCGTGCAGATGTTGGCTGTTGTTGTTGATGTGTTCGTTGGTTGCTGCATTTGAAGATGTAGTTGCGTCCCTGATGAAGCTGCCTCTTTTGTTCGGGGTACCCCTAGATTATGAAACTTTGTTTATGTACTTTTCAAACAAACCATGTATTTATTTCATTTCAGTTTGTAAACTCTATTCTTAGAAACTCATGATTTGTACTACCAGTCCTTGGAAAATGTATAAAATTCAATAAATTACTTTCATTTAATTGTCTTGTTAATATAACTGAAATTGAATAATTATTTGTTGGCTTTCCTAGCGGGTTGAGTTAGATGCCATTACTTCTAGTGGATTTGGGGTTCTAACATAAGTACAAGGAATGTACCGAATATACATGGATACATATTATAGTCAATTTGAATGTAACTAAAATCTAGGAAATGGTTGGATCATATTGATTTGTAATCCTTCATCATTATCCTTTATCAGTTTGCATTGTTACAGTTGTAATAGGAATTTATATGATCGATTTAAGTTGGTCGTGTGCAAAGATTAAAAAATCACGTAGAAAATCTGGAGAATCAATTTTTTTTCCAAACATGGGCCTATTATCTTTGGGCCATGAATTGTAAAATTATATAGGGCATTTGCATCTATATTCAGTTTTGAGATCACCATTGCATTTATACCCATTTTGCACAAAAAAATACAAGTCTACTCATTTTTCGGATAACTTCAGACATACGGGCCTGAAGTAGCAAAATTTTATGTCTGATGTTTGAACTTCAGAAGTTTTTGCCTGAAGTGTGACATTATCAAAGCAAAATTTCAGATACTTTCGCCTGAAGTTTGGCCTGACTTGCAAAGGCAATCAGGCAAACTTCAGTTCATAGTGTAAGGAAAAAACTTCAGTTCATAGTGCAAACTTCAGACTAACTAGCAAAGCTCTCACGTCAATTCTCAACAAGGCCGAACCATTGGAAGCTTATTTAATACAACAAGTCTGAAGTTTGAACTTCAGAATTTTTTGCCTCAAGTGTGGCCTTCTCAAAGCAAAACTTCAAATATTTTCACCTGAAGTTTGGCCTGACTTGCAAAGACAATCGAAAAAACTTCAGTTCATAGTGTAAACTTTAGATAAATTAGTCTGAATTCTTCAATTTGTAGTGCAAACTTCAGACAAAGTCAGCTTGTTATATTTGAACTTCAGATAGTTTTTTTTGAAGTCTGGCCCGATAATTACAAACTTCAGACAAAGTTTAACTTGGTAATGTCGGAAGTTTGTCCTTGCAGTCCCAAACTTCAAACTCATATCTTTGGAGGCGTTCAATAATTGAGTCCTGGATGCTTCTTCGAGTTTCACGCTCTCGGACAATGTTCAATCACGTTTCCAACAAGGAATGCAAGTCCAAGAAGTTCAGTCAAATAATTTTGAATTAACAAACTTGAAATTGTAGTAGCAAAATTTTAAAAATTTTGAACTCGAAACTCAAACAATTTTAATAGAGTTTCCTGCTTTGCACTTCTAGTTCAAATCTTTAAATCAATTGTGGTATACGTTCATTTAACTCCATATTTAAATACCCAGATAATTTCAAGATTAGATTCAATATCTCAGTTACTGATTTGAGTTTTCAAGTTCCTTTAATGGTGATTTTAACTCGAAACTCATACCTTATGCTAAATCATTGTGTACTTTATATACAATCAATAATACTTACAGAAGAGGAGACGACGACTGGTTTGAAATTATCAAAATTAAGATATAGGTTAAATGGAGACGATCAAATAAGACGTCCCGTGCAATTTTTACAATTATATCTAGGCCACATAGTTGCAATGTATGTGTTTGTATTGTATTTATATGCAATTCTCTCTTTTTTCTATTGACCGGTTGGTCAAATCTTTTGCCACCAATTAAATATGAAAAATGTGAAGAATTTACATAGAATACAACATTTTTAACACTTATTTAAATTTTCTATGACTACTTTCACAAAATTACATAAAATACAATTTATTTTAAAATTTACAACGTTCTATGTCCCTAATATATCTCTTCTGAGATTCTCTAGCCTAAAATATACCCTAACATCTCTCTCTTTAGATTCTATCTCACCTTTAAATTTTCTCCCAATTTCTCCATTAATATATTATATACTGCATATTTTCTTATATAAATTGTATATTATATAATTAGAATATATAATAATATGTTATATAATATATGGTATATAATGTCCAAACTATATAAAACATTACTTATACACTTATATAATATTATCTTTATATATACACACACACACACACACACTTCATTATTTCTTCACTAAATATACAGAATAATGAGTTGTATAATTCAATATACTATAAGTTTTAAGAAAAGTTCAATGGTATATGCTATAAGTAACATTAAGTTATCTTTTTTAGACTTTCAAAAAATGAGGAGTATTATTTGCAAAGAGCAAGAGAATAAATATGTTACAAGTTCCAGTAAGATTACCCTACTGCTTTGGATGAAAGTTATCCGTATACGTTAATTTTGGTTATGCACAATTATATAGGGATTCTCCCTACTTTTCAGCTTTTCATTATAGAAGTAATTTGACGAGTAATTTGTTTAGTTGTACACTATGTAATATCTAATGTGGTTGTAATATATATAATTAACTTTTGTAGATATTGTGTTTATGAAAATTTCCCAATTAATGTTCGTTTCTCTTTTTATGGATTTGTTGACATTTAATCGTGTGATAAGTTAGTGAAGCTAACATTGTTGATCAGGAAGCACTAAGAAATACCGCACAAGATGATTGATAGTATAAACTATCAAGTAAGACGCACATCAGTTCCCTGATTATGAAAGCAGATCTACAGAAATCTCATAGAGGTGCTAGAAATAAAGGGATTTCGTCTTTAGGCCCGTCTCGTTTAGTGTCCGTAACTAAACCGAAAGACCAAACAACTTTTGTATCCGTACTCATTTTTTCTGTCACGTTTTAATTTATACCCGTTTTATAAAAAAATTGTATTTGTACCCGCTTTTGCGCATAACTTCAGCATGCGGGGCTGAAGTGGCAAAGGCAATCACACAAAACTTTAGCATTCTAGTCGACGGGCCTGAAGTAGCTTGCGAACTTCAGATCTAAAGCTGAAGTGTTGTTTTGTAACTGGGGAACTTCAGCATACGTGCTGAAGTTCTCCAGTTATAAAAACAAAAACATCAGCATACGGGGTTGAAGTTCCCCCAGTTACACTGGGAAACTTCAGCTCTAGAGCTGAAGTTTTGTCTTTGTAACTGGGGAACTTCAGCATACGGGGCTGAAGTTCCCCAGTTATAAAGACAAAAACTTCAGCATACTGAGCTGAAGTTCCCCAGTTTACAAAGACAAAACTTCAGCTCTAGAGTTGAAGTTCTCTAGAGCTGAAGTTTTATCTTTGTAATTGTCTTTATAACTTGGGAAAGCTGAAGTTTGTAACTGGGAACTGCAGCCCCGTATGCTGAAGTTTGTCTTTATAACTGACGAACTTCAGTTTAACTGATGAACTTCAGCTCAGCGAAGGAAAGGGAGCTGAAATTATTTAAAAAATAAGTACAAATTAAAAGTTTTTAAAAAAGCGGGTATAAGTTAAATGGGGGCGACCAAATAAGGTGCCCGCATAATTTTTACAAATTTTCTTGTTCCATTAGTCTTTTTGTTTAATCCAGAAAAAGCACACAATTGGTCACAGAGACTTAATGTGTAGGTTATGTGAATCCGCCAGTTCGATTGATTTTAAGTTAATTTCATTTCATTTACTAAGTTATTGATTCTTATAGACAAATCAATCACGGACCAAAAGAAGCTGTATTTAATTCCTTATTTGTTTCGAATTCTAGCTTGTGTACAAGGAAAGTTTTTGGGCCAAGCCCTCACTCCATGGTAAAAATCACGGGGCGTCTTATTTAGACGACCCTCTTTAACCTGTACTCGCTTTATTTTTATGTTTGTATCGGTACCCGTTTTTTGTTTAAAGCCTTTCGAAAAGATAATTTTACCCTTTTACAAACAGTCAAGTCTACTTTCTCTTCAAGTAAACCTCATTCCTCTACTTCAATTCCTATACTTTGCAAATACCCTCTTTCTCTCTCTCTCTCCCGTTCTTCGCTTTTACGATCATCATTGTTTTTTTATATTCATCGCTTCAACTGTTTGTTCGCCAACAATATTACGTATAATCATAGGTACATTGCAGTACCTTTACGTTCTGGGTATTTTTTTTTGTGATAGTCATGTTCTATAGTACTTTGTTAAATTTGTGCTTTGATGTTTAATATTATTGGTATTTTGTTTTGGTAATATGCTGAAGTTTTTGAACGTGTGTGTCTGTTTTAAATGAAAATTTCTATAAATTCTTTAGCTAGGGAGCTGAAGTTTTGTTTGTGTTTTTTGTTATATTTTTATGAATTAAGGATAAAACTTCAGCATATGAGGTGCTGAAGATTTTACAAATGAACTAATTGACTTCAGCATCTTGTGCTGAAGTTTTAAAAAAAGCTCATGACAAAACTATAGAATTAAGGACAAAACTTCAGCATATGAGGTGCTGAAGATTTTACAAATGAACTAATTGACTTCA